>CM076575.1:1078232007-1078314757 GCA_034641835.2 Pinus albicaulis | reverse complement strand
TGTCATCAGGAACCACTACGCTGTTGAACTCTTGCACCCATGCACTCTTGCACTTGCTGTCAACTCTGATTCGCACTCCAGTATCCGACATTGTCACTTTGATCTGCCTGCATCAATCCAACTGATCATGTTACTACTGTTCTGTGGGCACCTCGTAGCCAGGTTCAATTCGTGAGATCCACACCATCTCATGAATCCTGCCCAGAAATATCCTATGATCGTTTGACACATCTAACTGTTACACTAAAAAATGTCACCCTGACATTCTGCTGACTGTATGAGCTCATTGAAACTCATAATTACCTCCTCTGCAAGTCTTACAACCTTTGTTCCTCATTTAATGCCCTGAAACATGGAGAAAAAACCCTAAAAAGCTCAAAAAATTTGGGTACGCAGGTAACATGAAGCCTACCTGCGTTCCTGGCTAGGGTACGCAGGTAATGTGAAGAGGAACTACGTTCTACAATGAAATTTTCTAGTGTTATGCCTACGGACTTCCTGTAAAGTCAAAAAAGCATGAAATCAAAGTGAAAAGGTTGATTTTTGGTCAATTCTGGAAGGTTCTAGATGAGATTTTTTTGGGGATGAGTACGCTTTATTAAGGTGCATGTATCCCACACCCTAAGGACCTAATCCCTTGATGTGAGGAGCCTATCCCTTTGAAGGAGGATTCTATCCCTTTAAAGGTGGAATCCAAACCTCCTCATCTGCTCTATAAAAGGAGGCATTGGGTAGCCTCAAAGGGTTAAGTTAAACTATTGGAGGATTGAGGAGTTGAAGATTTAGAATATTTGAGTTGAAGTGCTGTTAAGATTTAGACTTCTTTCTACTGACCTTTTGAGAGGAAAGATCACATACCTCATTGTGCTCCTGGAGGAAGAGTGCAAGACTTATCAAAGTAGAGGAGATTCCTGCTTCGGACCCTGGGAAGGCCTTTTGAACATCAAGGCTAAGGTTGTAAGGTTCTTCTGTATATTTTAAGATTAATACAATCAAGTTTTGTTTTTCTCAATAAATTTTCGTTCGATTGTTTATTTCAATAAGTTGTCATTTGATCGTTTATTTCATAGATTCCTTGATCACTATGATAGGTATGTTTTATAATTATTTGTTATACAGGTGCTACTGATATTTTCTTGTTTGTGATTGCAGATCAATGAAAAACGATACTTTCTTGCGACGAAAGAACTCTTGTTGCGATGGAAGGATTATTGATGCGACGAAAGCACTACGACCACAAATAAGCATTTGGATCTAAGGTAGGATCGACACCTTCATAGCATTTATTTGTAAAACGAATATAATTAGAGAAAGACAAACTTAGTTGTTCATTTGTTTCTAGATTGTCTTCTGACACTAGGGAGATCGGTCTTGTCCACAAGAATGATTTATCTGACCAACAAATTGGTGACTGCACTGGGGAAAGAACTTGTTGTTTTTGGTTCTCTTTTATTTTGATTTGAGGAAAAGTTTTTCCTGGTTTTTGATTGATTGATATCTGCCTGGGTAGCTTAGGTTTTCTCTATTTCTGAAAATTTTGAGATCTTTTATGTTTTTCTCTAATTTTTTCTGGGACTGCACTTTGCCTTCTTTATACAGTGCGGGCAGTTTTGCACTTTCCTTGAGTAAACAGTGCGGGACCGTACCTGTTACTTCTCGGAGCCTGCGGACCCTGTTAAAATTTTGGAAGAACTCCAGATTTCTTTTTTCTAGTTTAGTTTAGATTTTATTTACGATTCTTAGCATCTACCCAGATCTGTATTTTTCTTTCAAAAATCTCTTATTTCTGAATTTATTTCAGCAATTCTTCATCTCGTCAATCTCCATTAAGTTAATTGGGTCTTTTGAGTTTTTTTTTTGAGAAATTCTTAATTTGATTTCCTTTGGTCATTACTTGGAGGTTTGTCTCAGTCTTTTCACAATTTTTCATCTTTTAGCTTTTGTTTTTGCAAAATTGTGTATGGGTGTTAATCGCCTTTGAGTGTTTTTTTTTTATCTTTGGAACTCTCCCCCGATTTTCTTGACTTGCACTTGATTGGTTCTTAGATCACATTAGAATCATCTTGTGTTTGAGAATTCTCTTACATAGATCACATTTGCATAATTAGAATTCTCATTTTCAGAATATGAATGAAAAATGTGCATAGATTACATTTGCATACTTTTCAAGTGAATTGTACATAGATTACAATTGCATAGTTTACATTATGAAAAATCAATCATAGATTTAGATCAGTTTTCTTTGATTTGAAGTTAGATGTTTTTATGCTTGTTTTAAAAACACAAAAATATAAAAATTGTTTTGGGATTGATTCGCATTATTTTTTCTTAATGAAATTAGTGTATTAGAGAATTTGTTTTATTTTCTCTTAGTGATCAACTTTTGCATTGTTGGAAGTGAATGGAAACTCTTTCCTTTCTTTAGTTAGGATTCATCGAATTGAAAATATTACATTATCATATTCGATTGCATTCATTTTTGGGTCGGGTCATAACACCATTGGTTTCGTATCCATTTAGTCTTTTGAGTAATAACAGCCTAAATAACACAGCGCTTAATTAAAATTCATCTACTGATTTTTACATTTTTAGGGCTCTTTCCACCAATCTAGCTTAGGATTAGTGCTTTGGAATAGGTTGTAGTTAAATTTCCAAAGCAACTAAAACAAACAAGTAGATAAATCTTGCGGTAGGAAAAATTCCAATTGTTGCATGTATGCTCTGGGAAGCTCCTCCTAAAGGAGTCAAGCATGAGATCATATCTGAACCAGTGAGGTAATCAATCCTTCCTCATTGGGAACGATAGAAGATATACACGTATTAACAACGGTAAACCTTGGATAGACCATTGTCGAGGAGCCTAGGATCACTTGTCGGTAAACCTTGGATTATGTCAAGGAGCCTTCAAGGGGATTGAGCTTTGTCACTCTGCCCTTTCGTGTGTATCGGATCATAGACTGTTCCCCCAGGTATATTTGTTTCTATTGGTAACCTTAGTGGCCATAATATATAGGATTCTTTCCTAAGGTGACGGTGGAGGGAAGATCCCACTGTACCTAGAGCAGACGTCGACTAGACTCACTTGGACTCTCTGGGGGGTTCTCTTCACTCGAGATGGTTTTGTGAAGAAACTTGTGCCAATCTGTTTCATTAAGCAGGTTGTCGGGGTAACTGTTCCAACCGCCCTTTCTGTATTAAATTCTACGATGTTGGATTTCATCACCAACTAGTGTTTTTACTACGGGAAGTTACTGTTTGTGTGTGGTTTGACTCCTAGATTTGATAGCACGTGTTAATTTGTTTGTTTTTACTTTTAGAGACCATAGGTTTGAATTGTGAATTTTAATTGTTAGGTGTGAATTGTGAATTGTTAATTTTAGTTTTAAATTGCTAATAAAATTCACTGAAGTTGAATATAATGGCAATTGTTTCGGAATTTACCAACCAAGGAACCCCTCTTAATGAGAATCCTAGTACTTTTCCTTGCTTTGGAAATGTTGGTCCTCATATGGCTACATTTTCATTACCTGGATTTACAATAGGTTTACCAATATGGTTATTTTCAACTTCGTTGGCCCTGAATACTCCAATTGTTCCACCTCAACTGGATGCTTCACCTCAACAGAGTTCACCATCTCAACATCACCAACCTTCTGTTGACCCTTTACCTTCTTCGCCTAATATTTCTTCCTCCATTTCTTCCTCTTCACCTGGTAAAATCCTTGACGCTAGTAACCATGTGGCGAAGAAGAAGAAAGGGAAGAAGAAGAAGAAGAATAAGAAGAAGCAAGATAAGAAAGAATTCAACCAACCAACCATGGTTGTAAGTGTTATTTGTGTTGAGGAAACCTCCAACATGCATTGTAAACCCAAATACCCTTGCAGGCTTTGTAAGGGTGACCACTTCCTTATCAATTGTCCTGGTATTCCAAAGGTCTTGGAAGTATGGTCAGAAAAATCTCATCAAATTTCCATTGATCCATCAACCAGTGATAGTCAGGTTCCTGGGAAAAAGGGTAAAGTTAGGTTTCCTTGTAAGTTATGTAAAGGGAGTCATCAAACTCAATTTTTCCCTCACATGGATGAAGCCTCAAAATTGTTGGAAAAACTTACTGTTCCACAACAAGAATTTCCAACTGGTTACCGTAAACTTTCTCCCAACCTACCATCAACTGACGAAGTGATTGATCTAATTTCAAATAAAGTCGATCCCACTCTTCCATTAGAGAGTGAAATTCATATTACTCAGTTTCATGATCCATTAGTTGATCAAGTGGTCGATTCAATTTCACATTCGGTCAATCCCATTCTCCCTGTAGAGAGTGAATTTCATACCACTCAGGTTCTTCTTGTTACATCAGATTCTTCTACACCGGGGGGCATTTCACCTATTCCTACAGAACCCCCTCCAAGTACTGAGGTCTTTTCCTTTGATTGGAATAGACTGACAGAACCTCCTCTTCCTTCCTCCATCCTTTTCCAAATCATTGTGAAGTTTGGTGGTAGGGACATACACCGCACACAGGTAGATGAAGGTGCTTCTGTTAGTATTTTATCCTAAACTGCTTGGAAATCTTTGCGCTCCCTTCAGCTTGTGCCTATTACGCAGAATCTGAAAGCTTTTAACAGAACCATTAGTGAACCTTTAGGGATCCTTCGTAAGTTTTCTATTACTTTGGAAGGTAAAACGGTCTATATTGATCTTATGGTAGTTCGAGGTCCCTTGGATTTCAATTTACTCCTTGGGCGAGACTATGTTTATGCAATGAAAGCTGTCATATCGACACTCTTTCACGTAGTGTTCTACAGAACCCCCTCCAAGTACTGAGGTCTTTTCCTTTGATTGGAATAGACTGACAGAACCTTGTCTTCCTTCCTCCATCCCTTTCCAAATCATTGTAAAGGCTGGTCGTAGGGATACATGCCGCACACAGGTAGATGAAGGTGCTTCTGTTAGTATTTTATCCTCAACTGTTTGGAAAGCTTTGGGTTCCCCTCAGCTTGTGCCTATTACACAGAATCTGAAAGCTTTTAATAGAACCATTAGTGAACCTTTAGGGATCCTTCCTAAGTTTTCTATTACTTTGGAAGGTAAAACTGTCTGTATTGATCTTATGGTAGTTCGAGGCCCCTTGGATTTCAATTTACTCCTTGGGCAAGACTATGTTTATGCAATGAAAGCTATCATATTGACACTATTTCATGTGATGTCTTTCCCTCACAATGGAAATATTGTGACTGTAGACCATCTTTCGTTCCCTAGTCTTGTTTCTACTACCAGTAATCCGACATCCCTGAATGTTCCTCATACGAAAGTGGTATCTACCCCGCCATGGGTTAATTATGTGGCAACTAGTCCCATGTTTTCAATTACCGATGTAAGCGAGCCTCTCACTGTTTGCTCGTCTTCCTTTGACTTAGATCCGGTAATTGACATGGAAAACTCTATGGGATTATTTGAATGTGATGTTCTTATCCCTTTTGAGTCCCTTGACATGTGTTCCTTCCAGAGAACTATTCTTTATTCTGATGAAGACCTATTGGAAGCCATGATCAAGGTGTGTCCATTGACATGTGTTTCTTCCAGTTGGAAGCCATGATCAAGAGTGCGAGGATAGTTCTTTTACTATGTCAACCTCGTTAAAAAATGAATCAGTCGGCGTTGAGGACAGTTATTTTACTGTGTCAACCTTGTTAAAAAATGAAACGTGTAGGTTGTTACTGTGTCGACCTCATTAAAAAATTAAACATGTTTCCATGAGCATAGTTCTTTTCCTGTGTCAAGCTCGTTAAAAAATGAAACAAATCTTCCCCTAATTGAGTCGCGTCTTTGACTAGATCTCGTAAATGTTAAGTCTTATATTTAGGTTAGTTATTTCAGTTTTTGCATAATTTTCTTACAGTTTTAGGTCGGGTCTTTCATATGATCTCGTAAATTAACCTTCATTCCATCCAGCTATTAATAACTAGTAGTTTGTTTAGTTGAATGAAATGAAGCTGGGGGGCATGCGCTCTAGCAGTTACGCTTAG
The DNA here is from genome assembly GCA_034641835.2 of Pinus albicaulis. NCBI lineage: Eukaryota > Viridiplantae > Streptophyta > Pinopsida > Pinales > Pinaceae > Pinus > Pinus albicaulis. The sequence goes on along the minus strand of CM076575.1, from coordinate 1,078,308,727 downwards.
GGGGCATCAAGCATAGTTTTCTCTCTATTTCAAGCTTGTGTAAAAATGAAACCACTCTGAAGCACAGTTTTTCTCTCTGTTTCAAGATTTTGTAAAAATGAAACCTATCTTGAGTCAATTTTGGTTATTTTCAAGACTCGTTAAACTCATGAAAATCCCGAGATTGTTTTGCTATCTTTCATTCTCGTAAAACACATGAAAATGCTGAGTTATTTCCGTCTTTTCCTGCTCGTAAATTAAATTGAAAGTCGACCACATGAGTACATTTTTATCCCTTTTTTGAACTCGTTAAAATTTACAGAAAAAGTGAAACTACTGAGTATACTTTTATCACTTTTTCGAACTCTTGAAAATTACGAAAAAGAGAAACCCTGGAGTTATTTTTTAAGCCCTTTTCAGACTCTCTAAAAATGAAAATATTCTGAGTACTTGATTATTCGAACTCGTTAAAGTAAATGAATGATCTTCCTCTCAGTATAAGTTTACCCCTTTTACGGACTGAAATGGACTATTTATGAAAAAGGTATACGTTGACTAATTACAGTCAATAGAGTTCTCTCCCACATTATTTTATCCTTTTTCGGGCTCGAGAGACTAAATTTACGAAAAATCACACCCACGGATTTTTCTTGAAGTTTTTCTTCAGACTCCTAAAATTGAAAAACACCGAGTTTCTCCTATACTGGACTCGTTAAAATTTAACAATAAAGGACCTGTTCAATTTTTAAACAGGAACGAACCACTCCTTCTTAGGGTTCAAATCTTAAACTAAGTTTGACTCATCCAAAGGATGAGCTTATAAACAAGAAAATGTTTTCCTCCTCAATCTTGTCAAAAATAAAGAGGTACTTGCCAGAAATGGTGGGGGAAAAGAGAGAAAAACGAAACTGTTTGTTACATTTTGATTATTCGGAAAACCGTTAACCACTCTTGAACACGACACTTTTTTTTCACCTGGGTTGGGAAATCCTTTCCCTAACAGTTAATCAAACCATATTGAAAGTATTCAACTAGTTTATGGGTATTAGCTTTGGGTCAATTGTCACCAAGCCATCTGCAGTGCCGTTATGTGTTCAAGAGGACAGTTTAAACAAACCATTCATCTGCAAAATATCTGTCATCCATTTTGACCATCCCTAAGTCAGTCCTTGCCAATATATTTCTTCAAAACATGATCTATGATTTCTTGTTGTGGGCTTGCCTATGACGGATCACTTTCTATCGACGACAGCTCTTTATCTAGGAAGTTGATCCAGAAATCGTCAGTACCTTGAAATCTGCATGCCTCAATGGCAGGTTTCTCGCCTTCGATGACAGGTTGCATCATTGACCTTCAATCGAATGATTCCGTGACATGTTCGACTTCATGGATTGTACTAAGTACTTTGAGAGCCATTGACATTACTAGTGGTTTCTCTCACACTTTTTAACAGTTCGCATCATTGACTGGTAATCAAGTGGTTTCTACCATGTTTGACTTCAACACATTTAATCGCACGGATAGAATCGTACTAGTTCGGGAAGTAGAAATCAAGACCCTGGATCTAGTTTCCACCATCCAGGCTGCTAGGAGTTTTATTATTATACTATAGACTATTCATTATAGATGGTTGTGCCCATACTGTGTCTACACTATTGATGTAATATTAAAATCATTTCTATATCATAACAAGTTTAGTTAGTTTTTGATCTGAGTATGGGAATGCCTACCTCAGCGATGATATGATTACATATATATTTTTTGCATTGAATTTTTTTACAGGTTCCGACCGGGGTGTCCACAGGATGATCCTTGAAATGATAAAGTACTTCACTCTTCATATATAAGAGACTTCATCTTCAGCTATTTCAAACTTCGCACTTTAGGGGGCAATCTGTTACACTAAAAACTGTCACCTTGACATTCTATTAACTGTATGAGCTCATTAACACTCATACATACCTCCTCTGCAATTCTTACAACCTTTACTCCTCATGTCAAGCCCTGAAACAAGAAGAAAAACCCTAAAAACCTCTAAAAGAATGGGTACGCATGTAACATGAAGCCTGCCTACGTTTCTAGCCTGGGTACGCAGGTAATGCATGGCTTACCGGTGTTCTAGAACGCATTTTTCCTTAAGAATGCCTGCGTACCCCCTCCAAAATCAAAAGAGCGAGAAAGTAAAGTTAAAAAGTTGGTTTGAGGTCAATTCTAGAAGGTTCTAGATGAGATTTTTTGGGGATGAGTACGCTTTGATAAGGTGCATGTATCCCTCACCTTAAGGAACTAATCCCTTGATGTGAGGAATCTATCCCTTTGAAGGAGGATTCTATCCCTTCAAAGGTGGAATCCTAACCTCCTCATCTGCTCTATAAAAGGAGGCATTAGGTAGCCTCAAAGGGTTAGATTTTGGATATTGAGAATTGGAGTTCAAGCTTTATGGGTGATTGAGTTGAAGTGTTGTTGAGAATTAGACTTCTTTCTACTGAGCTTTTGAGAGGAAAGATCACATACCTCTTTGTGCTCCTGGAGGAAGAGTGCAAGACTTATCAAAGTAGAGGAGACTCCTGCTTCGGACCCCGGGAAGGACTTTCAAACATTAAGGCTAAGGTTGTAAGGTTCTTCTGTTATTTTAAGATTAATACAATCAAGTTTTGTTTTTCTCAATAAATTGTCGTTCGATTGTTTATTTCAATAAGATGTCGTTTTATCATTTATTTCATATATTCCTTGATAACTATGATAGGTGTGTTTTATGATTATTTGTTATGCAGGTGCTATTAATATTTTCTTGCTTGTGATTTCAGGTCGACAAAAGAACTCTTGTTGCGACGGAAGGATTATTGTTGCAACGAAAGAACTCTTGTTGCGACGGAAGGATTCTTGTTGCGATGAAAGAACTCTTGTTGCGACGAAAGCACTATGACTGCAAATAAGCATTTGGATCTAAGGTAGGATCGACACCTTCATAGCATTTATTTGTAAAACGAATATATTTAGAGAAAGACAAATTTAGTTGTTCGTTTGTTGCTAGATTGTCTTCTGACACTAGGGAGATCGATCTTGTCCGCAAGAGCGATTTATCCGGCCAAAAATTGCAGTAGGTTTCACTTGAAATTGATTGCTTGATATGATTGAAATTCGTTGATTTTATTTTTGTTAGGAGTCAAACACTTTATATTCAGAGCACATCAGAGAGGGCTTCTTAAAAGAAAAACAATGTTACATTGTTATACTGTATGCAATATTATATATATATATGAAAAAAATTCTGTGTGTTTCTTTAGAAAATCCCTTCCCAAATAATTTCAAAGGAATGAGTCTTATGAAAAATTTCCAGCCATGTTTTTTAAATTCATAATGAAAACACATCGTTACATTGAATTCTATTGGCTACAAGTCAGGATCCTAATGATGAGAACCAGAGTTTGGAATTCCTTCAAAATATACAAGAAAACTCAGATATATTATAGTTGTAATACACATGAATACAAGCTGAGAAATGCTCCATATTGTGACATTAAGCCATAGATGGAGGGAATTGTACATTTCATCCTCTCTGCATAAAGAGCCACTTGGGACTATGCTAGTGGAAACTCAGTAGAGCATTGGAGTTATACTAGTTGTATTATCAAAAGACAAGACAAGAAACAATACAAATAAGCCTTACTTTTACACTCCCAAATGTAATAACAGGTTATATACATGTGCAACATTACCTCTAGGTTCTCTAATATAAGCCTAATTAAGAGAAAGATAGAGTGTTATTGCTCCCTTGCATGTTATTTCCCCCTTGATTTTGTTGATAAAAATCTTCCTTAATTATTGATGTAAATGATGATAATATCATTTTTCCCATATACAATTTCCTTGGGGAAACCCTCAAACAATTTCTTCACATTCTGTGAATGGTGCTCTGTTTTTGGTACTAGGTATACATGTTCCAACCCTCAAGTGACCTAGGTTATGTGAACGGTTCTCTATTGTTGGTAGACATGGGCCAACCCTCAAGGGACCCAAGTGGATTACACATTGTGATTTTTGTGGTCATTATGAATTTTTGGAATGGAATGCCAAATCACTTAAACTAACCATTGGGGCCATAAAAAAATGTTGTATATATACATACCTACCTATATATCTATCTAGATATATATACACATGAGTATTTCTTTTTCTTAGGAGAACACCTAATGGAAAACCCTTCAAGTACTTTTCCATGATCCATGGATGGTAAATTTGGTAAAGCAATGGCCCTAATTAGGGTACTTAACTGCTAGGGGATCAAGAGAGTTAAATATTTAACCTCCCTAACTTTGGGTGAGAGGTATCACATTTGGTTCATGACAACTTTTCATACATGGCTTACATATGAGTGAGGTAGTTAAAAAAAGGAAAAGTTGTTTCTTTATTAAAAATAAATATATTAGACCTTTCAAAATATGTTTTTGAAAGGTGTCAACTATCGGATAACTTGTGAACTATACTAACAACATAAAAAAGAATTTTCATGGCTTTAAAAAAAAAAAATACATCATTGTAGAAGTGAGATAATCTGTCTGTAGAGAATTTTATAGCTAAGGTTCATGAGTAAAATCATTTGTATGCCCATTGTGAGAAACTGAAATGGTCCAACATTAGAGAACCTTTGAGGTCTAAAATGAGCATCCTAAGAAAAATGTACAACCAAAATAAACTTTATAAGAACCAATAGGATTCAATATAATGATGCCAACCATGGGGAATGATTCACCATTTTTGGGGTAAAAAGGTAAAAATATTAAAACATAATAAAATAATAAAACTACTTTTTCAACTTGTATTTTCAACATATCTCCCTAATATTTTACTCAAATTTCAAGCGGTATTACTTGTTGGATGAAAAATTTAATTCCTCATCCTAGGAGTACCCATATTGCATACTTTCTATGGACTATACTACACGAAAAAATGAGAAATACATGAAAAAACGTGATTGAAATCGTATTTTTCATTTTTCGTGTAGCAGGGTCCATCAAAAGTATGCAACATGGGTATTCCTTGGATGAAGAATCAAATTATACATCCAACAAGTGTTCTCGCTCAAAATTTGAGTAAACCCATAGGGTGATAAGTTAAGAATACGATTTGGAAAAGTAGTTTTTTTCGTCTTTCCCTCTAAAATTTTATGATTTAATCTAATCTTATTTTTTTATTTCCACTATTATTTTGTAATTTCCTTAGGAGGCCCATTTTAGACTTCAAAATTCCCCTAATGCACCCCACTCCAACCCCAGTGCTTCTTTGAAAGGCCATCAACTACCTTGTTCCTGTCCCTGTATATGTGAGACAAAGAAGTGTGTGGGAAGGTTGTCATTTAGTGTTGTATATCATCATGGCGTGGCTATAAAATGAATTTTATGAGTGTTGATTCCTTTCACACACACACACACATTAATTTTTCCTTTTTTCAAGGAAAAATTCATAAGGAAACCCAAAGGATGCTTCTAAGCACTTATGGATGACATCCATAGTAAACCTGTTGAAAAACTAGTCCAACTTACCTAGGGGTAGTCGAATTAGGGACTTGCTTGCATAGAAAAATACCCAATAACATTGGCAGCAATTGGTTGAGGTAACCACTCGTGTGTGTGTATTTGATACAAAAAATAATGCACCACAAATGTAGTGGCCTAGGAATAAACACGTGGCGGGAAACATTTGGCAAGCGATGAGTAGAGGACAACATTTTATGGTGGATCCTCATGGTTTATATCAGTTTTCTCTTGATAGAAACATCAAGATTTGGGCTAACAATGGTTGACTACTAGCCATCAATGTTGAACCTTTTCTTTTATATATTTTCCAGCCTAGAGACGCATTTAGCCTCCCAAACCTTGATATTGTTGATGGTAGTTTGGACATATTGGAGAGGATGTATGTTGCTCCTTACTCATGGTACATGGGATTCTTTTGTAGCTTAAGTCACTGTGTTTTTCATATTTTAAGGATCAAGGTTGAAAATTGATGTGTTTAATTAGTAGCCACACAAATTCGATAAGATTTGGCCAGTTAATTTGTTGTTCAATGAAATTGTAATTTATTAATTACTTTCAAATTTGGTCCTAAGAATTGTTGCATATGGTGGTGCATATCTATTCACCTATGCAATAGTTCATATGTATCCTTAAAATTTATTTATATTGAGTATTGACATTACTACAATGGTTTCCATTGCGACAATGCCTTTGCTCATTAGTGCATGGATGTAATGTCTTGGAGTGATTGGAAATATGCTTTGGATCTCTTCCCACTATCCAAGGGAAGCATTAACCAATGGACTAAGGTAATGAGTTTTTTGGTATATGTAAAATGTTATCATATGATTAACCCATGAATTTATTTGCTATTTTTAATTTTATATCACAGACATAAAATTATATAAAATAAAAACATTTTATGCTCATTAGTGCATGAATGGAATGTCTTGGAATGATTGGATCTCTTCCCACCAGCCAAGGGACACAGTACCCAATGGACTGATGTAATGAGGTTTCTGTTATATGTAAAATGCTATGATGTGATTGACACATGGTTTGATTTACTAGTTTTAATTTGATATCATAGTTACAAAATTATATAAAATAATTTTTTTTATGTATGATACAATTCGAAGGCCTTATCATGCAACAACATCATCTTGTGTAGACAACTTGGTCACATGAAATAATCCACTAGTTTTCCATAAGGGGACAAATTCCCACATTTTCCAAATGCCTTTGAGTTTCGGGTTGTTAATTTTTTCCCTTACATTTGAAAAAGATAAGCACTTGGTCAATCAGAGAAATTTTTAATTCATACTCCAAGACCAAAAGGCGGCTTCAACCAAGTTAATATTTGCAAGAAATCTACTATATTCTACTATCTTTATTGAGGCTACAATAATGGGGTCATTAGCTTTCAAGTAGCATCTAGCCTTAGCCCCATACATGAGACTAGTTACTATCCTTGGTTACAATTTAACCTCATGTCTGGCAGGATTTTAGTATTTGTTATTATTATAGAGTAAAGTTTTTAGTAGGATCTATATATATATATATATATATATATATATATATATATATATATATATATATATATATATATATATATATATATATATATATATATATATATATATATATGTATATATATATATATATATATTCTGAGAAAACAAACACATAGTTTCTAATGACACCGCTGGGTAGTTGAGCTTTAGTCAAGGATAAGAAGCTAGAAAAATAGGATAAAATAAATCAGGACCGAGATCAGTATGGTAGTGGCCATTAAATTATTGGAACTTTAAATGATGTAATGGATTTATGATATTCCATCCGATACTATGTTTGATTCTAAATATTTAGAAAATATTTGGGTTTATTGCTCAATATGTTATTGGGAGTTCAATTATGGGTACTTCCAATGAAATATTATATCATTGCAGCTTTGGCTCATACTCTTTCTACCCCTACCCCTTAGATTTAGTTTTATTTAAAACATTAATGATATGTGGTTATAAACTAAGATTTTTATAGAAGTAACGATTGACACTATTTATTGTCCATTGTTGTTGGCATGTATTGCATTTTCCACACAGACTTGTTTTATATAACGTAATGAAAATATATGTTTGGCTAGTAATATTAGCAGGGAATTCATTTTATGAATAATTTTTTGGGTTGAGAAATTTTGTGTAGAAATATCAAGCAAGGCTTTCCCTAAGAGCAACAGGACAAGTTTTGAAGCAACAATGGGAAAACGTGTCCATATTGGAAAATGAAAAGAAAATTTGGAAGTGGAAATCAAATAAATAGAAGAGTATCATGTACAATGATTAAAAAATGGCACTCGAAACTATTACTTTTAGAAAAATAAATCTAGAATAGACTAAACCCCACAGGTTGGTAGGAAAAACACATGACAATGATTGACTAGGAACAATTAGCAGACAATTTGTAGTGTAGTGAAATGTGGATAGGACTAGACACTCTTTACAGGCTGCTTGTTGAGCCCATTAACATTGCTAATGATAATTCGACAAAGGGTGCTAGCTCAATGGAAGAGCACTTGCATTATAAGTAGGAGGTCAATTGTTTGATTCCACAGTGACCTAACATGAATTGATCAATGATATTGTAGCTATTGTAGTTTATATTTGATTAATTATTTTATATATTGATTTATTTCAATGGTGATATATTTTTCTAGATTCATTATTTTATATTGTCTCTAAAGAAACAAAAGTGATGTTGTATTATCTTTGAATTTAATTTTTTATTGTCTCTAGAGAGACATAGTTAGGATAAAATACATTGTCTCTTTAAAGACAATGTATCTTTAGTCTCAACTATTGTCTCTAGAGAGACAAAAATGAAATTGTCTCTGGAGAGAATTTTTTTTTTATGTTATATGTTGTCTTTATAGATATAATATTTTCAGAAAATTTAATTTGAGACACCCACTTAAAGACATTATTTAAGACAATATACAAGTTTTATTTTGTCTCAATTTAATACAATTTACCCAAAAATTGTCTTAAATATTGCCTTAAAACCCCCCTTTGTGTTGTAGTGGTGGTATTCTAATCCATGAACACCAATTCTAATAACTTGATATTTTTTTTATTGATAGATGTCTCCTTTTCGTGTATGTGTTAGATTTCAACCAAACATCATTTTTTTATTGGATCCACTCAACTGAGATAACACTCTTCTTGATGAAGCGATGACATATTTTCCACAACATTGATTAATCTCTTCTGCAAATATTCACAGGTTGGTGAAAGTTTATTCTTCTTGGAGGTTTTCAGAATTGTTCGAATAGATGTACAATTTGGTTGATTTATTTCATTTTTACTTTTTCCCTTGTTTAATTAATAGGTGTGAGGATTTAGGTCAAATATGTCTCATGTAGGGAATATATATTGCTCGCATAATGTATAAAATCAATACTTGTTTCTTTTCTCATCACTAAGTGGTCAGAAACAACAAAAAGAATGTTTGGAAGGATCAATTCTCTTTTATGGCTTTATAAAACGACCCAATTGAATTTATAAGAGGCTCATCACTTTTCAAAATACCCATCTCATCGTGTTCTTGAGAATTATTTATTCTAACTGCAATTTATGGAAAATTGATATTTGTTGCAACGTCCCTTTTCTAAACTGGAAATCAGTAATGGACATGAAACAAATGTAGTTTTATAAACTTAATTTTTGTACTATTTATAGAATTTTGACTTAATTTTTGTGCTACTTATAAACTTTTGAATCCCATACTCGATTTCCCACTTTCTGCATAACCTCGGGACTTCCATCTGAATTGAACCCTGGACTAACTTTTAATAGGCCACGTTGTTAAACCATAGGTGAAATTCTTGTTAGCATGTATGAATTTTTTTGTATATAAGAGCCCACCAAGGATGGCAATGTCACTTTTTTGTAAGAGAATTCTGTATTTTATTTTTGTATGGTTAAAGATAAAGAAAGAGTGTTCAATTTTGTTTCTGGAAGAATAATAAAAGGTGCAAAAAGATGGACCAAAGAGTTTAAATTTGAAAAATAAAGATTTCCAAATGTGTATGGAGACTAGAAAAACATGGATGCATAATATAAGGGAAAAACTATGGAAAATGGTTATTTATATGTAATTGGGATGGGTAGAATATTTTCATGGAAAAATGGACCAATGAAAATGTACTTTCTCTTTTATTTTATTCACCATGGGTTACCATGATTGATATTATAAACCTAAGGGAATAAAAAACCCAAAATATTTATATTATAAAATGATCATATTTTAATCAAGGACCTAAGAGATAGCTCAAATTTAAAAGTGTTCGAAAGTGTGTTGAACCTGAGCGACTGGATAGATCTTGTCTTCCTGATTCTGGCGCCATGAACGGTTCGAAAAACTGACACCGTACAAAGAAGTTATCGTGATTTGAAAATTCCAGTAAACTCTAGATTTTGGCTTTTGACTAGGTTTGCCTGGGATTTTCAGAAATTCAAAAAAGAATATTCTATGGAATATTTCTTAGAATATTCCATAGAATATTCCCTTCGAGCCATTCAGATCATGCCAAGTGATGGATTTTCATTGGTCAATGGGTTGTACGTTGGTACATGGACCAATCAAAAGGCGCTACATGGCCCTTGAACCGTGTATCAAAATTTTGGTGGAGCCGAACGGAGTTGACCCCGCGACCTCCTCGCCAACACACCCATGTGTTACCCCTAGACTATCAGTTTGACTTAAAAATAATGGGTCAATGATATTATTTAACGTCAACACAATGATGTTTGGGGGAGCGAAGGGGCCAACCCCTCGAGCCAACCCCTCCCCATGTGGCCTTCGTCAACACCCAAGGGCTAAACCCCAACCATAAACTCCAAGTGACAGTTATAGTTAGCCTATTCACATGTGAAGGGTTATGTTTGACATTTTCCACGTAGTCAGTGCTCAACCAGGGTTATGGAACATTATCACAAGGTTCAAGTAGAGTTCCACTCTGACTGTTGCGGTTTGTTAGCCGCGTTTTTGGGGTCATGTGCCCAATAACTGAAATTTTATTGCCACGATTTTATTAAAGTTAATTCTAGCGGTGATTTTAGAAAACTGTTCCATTTGGAGAGTAATTTCCAAATTTGACTCCAACTAACTACAATTGCTCCATTTTTAGTGGAGTTGATTTAGGGGTCATTGGACAAAATTAGTTTATGCTCTATCTTGAGTTACATTCATCCATTCTAAGAGTGTGGATAGTTAATTTGAACTTTCTCATACATTACAGACTCATTGGTCAGGGTTTTAGAGCCATCAAAGGACTTTTTAGTAGGTGTTTGCTTCAGAGAATTTCTAGGGGTCACTAGGGCCACCAGGGGCCAACAACAGTTTGAGGCCTTGCCAGGGAAGCTAGAGGCCTTTCTCAACAAGAAAATAGTCAATTTTGGATGTTTTCATACATTATGGAACTAATGGAGAGGTTTTTAGAGCCAATAAAGGACTTTTGAAGGCCGATATTCTTTAGAGAAGTTATAGGGGCCACTAGGGCCACTAGGTGCCAGCAGGACAATGAGGCCTATCCAGAGTAGTCAGTATCCATTCTCAGCAAACATGTAGTCTATTATGACTATTTTGAGCCTTATGAATCCAATGGAGGGATTTTAAGAAAATTTTGAAGACTTTTTAGGGCCGAGATGCTTCAGAGAAGTTTTCAGTGACTCGAGAGCTAGGGGTGCCACTAGGTGTTGGAGGCGAAACCAGAGCATCCAGAGGCCAATTTATGAAAGTGAATAGTATATTCTCACTATTTTGGACATTATTAATCAATTTAATGTATTTTTAGAGTCATTGGGAGAGTTATGAAGGTCGAGAAGCCATAGGGAATTTTCAGGCAACCGATGGATATCAGTGGATGGAGGCATAGATTGGGGAGCCAGAGCTCATTTTGAGCAAATGAACAACCTATTTTGGTTTATGATGTATGATGGAGACTGTAGAAAAATTTTCAAGGACATAAAATTATTTTTGAGGGAGTTAGTGCCACATAGAAGCTCAGGGAAGCTCAAGAGCACCGATAGAAGGAGTCAATTCTAAGAGAGCCGAGGTTCATCTTCATAGATATTTCATCAATTACAGGGGTATGATAGTATTCTAAACCCAATGGTATAGTCCAAATAACCATTGGAGTTCAGCTATTAACTTGTAAAATAAATTTTCCATCATAATCCCAAAGATTCAAGTCAGTTGACGTCGGCTTAAGGAGACGTAGCCCACGATATTTGGGTGAAATCCTTTATTAAATTTTCTATTATGTGTTGATTCTTGTTTTCTGAACTTTATGGTTGCTGTACATGCTTAATATCAGCAAAAAAAATGTTCTTAAAGCACTTAAATAGTTAAAAAAAAATTACACCTGTTTCAAGTATAAAATTCTGCACAGTCATGTATAAGCAAGATATTTATTTGTTTAACTGAGTGGGAGGTGCTTGCGCATAAAAATTTCAAGTTATCCACCCATTTTCAAATTAGGTTTGTATCATAGCACTAGGTTTCTTGCTTGACAAAGCATAAGGTTGCTTGCTTGCTTATTTGGCTTGAAAGGTGTTTTAACAATGCAAAGAATTGGATTGTTTACAAATTGACTGTTGCTTACAAGTTTGAGTTTTCTAGAGGTGAAGAGAAAGCTATTGTTAGCTAAGTTCAGAAGAGGAAAAGAAGGAAGAAGGGCTAAAAGCATCTTCCTTACCCAAAGGACCTCAAGGCAACCCTTGAAGCACAAGAGGGTGTTTGCAAAAGGCTGCTTGAAGAAGAGCCTGACTCTACAACTATTTTGTTCAGAAGCTTTGAATTTTTTTTTGAAAGCTTTGTGAATTTTTGTTGAATTTATTTAGTTCATTCACATAAATATGAAAAATTCTTCAAGTGATGTTTCAGAATCCTCCTCCTTCACAAGATTCTTCGATGAAGAGATGAAGCGAGACTTCTACATCCTAAAGGATATGGTGAAAATTATGTATGAAGATAGAAAGTAAAGCACAAGGTTTCGTGAGCAATTGGTTTCTATGAAGGAAGAGAAATAAGGAATTCTTCAAAGAATGTATGAGATGAAGATGCAGCTCCATCAAGCCCAAGAAGCCTTAACCAAGAACATGTGTGAAGTAGAGGTAAAAAACTCAAAATTTTCTTTAATTTCATCTTTATAAATATGTGTAGGTTCATTTGAAAATCACACTAGAGGTATAGTGTCCAAGTTGATGTTAAAAATGGGCTATGAAGACAAGGGTATAGGCAAGCATTCACACGACATGATTGATCCTATTTTGGTTGAGTAAAGGCCTGATAATTTTGGTCTAGCCTATGTTCAATCTTATGGTGAAAACTCTACAACCACGAAGGCATTTGAGACAACTTCAAGAAGAAATTTTGTTACAAGTTCTAAACCACAAACACGTAAAGTTTATTTTCAAGTTGATTTCCAATGTTTGAAGCTTATGTTGCAGCAAGATGTTTGTATACTTGTAGCTTATGGCGAGCAAGAGAGTTATAACAACTATCAAGACATGAACACTAATGTTAGTCTTCAAAAGAAAGATGGAACATCTACAAGTTCATCTCCTCATGAAGGTAAAAAAGATCGACATGCAAAGCAACATTTGAGGTATAATTCTTCCCATAGTCAAGTTGATTATGTTTCTGATAATAATGACAAATCTGCATGCTTGAATGGAAGAAAGAGTTTCTTCCTATTGTTTTTTTTTAACCATGATGTTTCAAAATGTTGGAAGAGATTGAAGGCATACAAGAAATAGTTGAAGTGAAGGAAACTTGCAAAGAAGGTGCAAAAGACTTGCACAAATTTCCAAAAGAAGGGACATTTTTTTTCCCAATGTTGGACATTGCATCCAACTAATCATCCCAAGCACATGAAGCAAGATGATAAAAATACTGGCGAAAGTGGAACTGAAGATTCCATCATTGATGTGAGAAAATATGTTTCACATGAAGAAGATTTTCAGCAAAAATCGCCATGGAAGTGGCTTGGTAAGAAGTGGTTTGACTTCTTAACCCAGTAAGATATACATTCATTTGTACATATGCAAATTTCAATCATGAATGCATTTCTATTGGAAACTTATGTTTGTTTGAGCCACCTTGGATCGATGATCAAGGACGTGATGTTCAACTAGCTTCAATTGAAAATTTCTCGCCAGAAATTTCTGGGCGAGTTCAAGGAAGCTATAGTTCTTAACAAGAGGACAAGTGCATCTAGGAAGGGAAGTGCTGACTACCTTCAAGTTGGGTTCAAAGGCACTAATCCAAGCAAGGAAAAGTTTAAATACTGGAAAAAGTGAGGGTGTTGTACTCTCATCTACTAAACAGATCAGGTAATTAGTCTTTTGGGATCCAAAGGATTCCCAATGGGGAGGTGTGATCAAATTTGGATCAAGGAACTAAGTGATAGCTCAAATTTCAAAGTGTTCTAAGGTGTGTCTAACCTAAGCGACCAGATATATCTCATCTTCCTGATTCTGGCACTGCAAACGGTTTGAAAAACCGACATGATCGGTTTGAAAAGTCCATTAAACTGCAAATTTTGGCTTTTGACCAGGTTTGACTGGGTTTTTTGGAAATTCAAAAAAAAGAATATTCTAGGGAATGCTTTTAAAATATTCCTCAAAATATTCCCTGGATTATTCCCTTCGGTCCAGTCAGATCATGCCAAGTGGTGGATGTTCATTGGTCAATGGGTTGTACGTTGGTATGTGGACTAATCAGAAGGTGCCACGTGGCCCTTGAACTGTGTATCAAAATTTTGGTGGAGCTGAACGGAGTCGACCTCGCGACCTCCTCACCAGCACGCCCACATTTTACCATTGTACTATCAGTGTGAATTAACCATAATGGGTCAACAATATTATTTAACGTGAATAGAAATGATGTTTTGGGGAGCGGAGGGGCCAACACCTCCCCTGTGGCCTTTGTCAATGCCCAGGGGCTAAACCCCAACCGTAACCTCCAAGCAAGAGTTCCAGTTAGCCTGTTCACATGCGAAGGGTTATGGTTCAAATTTTCCATGCGTTCAGCGCTTAGCCAGGGTTATGGATCCTTATCACAAAGTTCATGCAGAGTTCCACTCCGACTGTTGCAGTTTGTTAGCTGCGTTTTTAGGGCCATGTGCCCAATAACTGAAATTTGATTGCCATGGTTTTATTAATGTTAATTCTGGCTATGATTTCTGAAAACTACACCATTTGGAGCGGAATCTCCAAATTTGACTCTAGCTAACTGCAGTTGCTCCATTTTTAGTGGAGCTGATTTAGGGGTCACTGGACAAAATTTGTTTATGCTTTATCTTGAGTTAGATTCGTCCATTCTAAGAGTGTGGATAGTCAATTTCAACTTTTTTCAGACATTCTGGACTCATTGGTGAGGGTTTTAGAGCCATCATAAGAGTTTTGGGCAGTTTTTTGGTTCAGATAAGTTCTATGGGCCACTAGGGCCACCAGGGGCCAACAACAGTTTGAGGCCTAGTCAGGGCAGCTAGAGGCCTTTCTTAACAAGAAAATAGTAAATTTTGGATGTTTCAGACATTATGGAACTAATGGTGAAGTTTTCAGAGACATTATAGGACTTCTGAAGGAAGAGATGCTTCAGAGAAGTTCTAGGGGCCATCAGGGCCACTAGGTGCCAGCAGGAGAATGAGGCCTATCTAGAGCAACTAATATCCATTCTCAACAAACTAGTAATCTATTCTGAATATTTTGAGCATTATGAATCCAATGGAGGGATTTTAAGAATATTTTGAAGACTTATGAAGGCCGA
Source organism: Pinus albicaulis (assembly GCA_034641835.2). Taxonomy (NCBI): domain Eukaryota; kingdom Viridiplantae; phylum Streptophyta; class Pinopsida; order Pinales; family Pinaceae; genus Pinus; species Pinus albicaulis. Next base: position 1,078,293,400 of record CM076575.1, on the reverse strand, counting down.
GATTCTTCTGAATCCACTGAAGGTATTTTCAGAGTCATTGGGAGACTTCTAAAGGTTGAGAAGCCATGGGGAAGTTTCAAGCATCCGAAGGCCATCAGTGGATGGAGGCCTAGATTGGGGATCCAAAGCTCATTTTGATAAAATGACCAACCTATTTTTGTGTATGATGTATGCTGGAGATAGTAGAAAAGGGTTCAGGGACAGAAAAAGATTTTTGAGAGAGTTAGTGCCACAGAGAAGCTCATGGAAGCTTAAGAGCATCGATAGAAGGAGTCAAGTTTAAGGGAGTCGAGGTTCATCTTCAGAGATATTTCAGCCATTCCAAGGGTATGATGGTATTATAAACCCAATGGTACAATAAAAATAACCATTGGAGTTGAGTTATTAACTTGTAAAAGAATTTTTCCATCATAATCCCAAAGAGCCAAGTGAGTTGACATAGGCTCAAGGAGACGTAGCCCATGTTGATTCTTATTTGCTGCACTTTATGGTTTTTGTACATGCTTAATATCAGCAAAAACAAATGTTCTTAGAGCACTTAAACAAAAAAAACAAAAAAAAAGTACACATGTTTCAAGTATAAAATTCCGCACAGTCATGTATAAGAAAGATCTTTTATTTGTTTAAATGAGTGGGAGGTTCTTGTGCATAATAATTTCAAGTTATCCACCTATTTTTAGATCATAAACACAAGGGCTTAATACTAAAACCCCAAGGGATTATAATAAAACATGGTTGACCATAGTTGACCAAGATTTACCATGGTTGATCAAGGTTGACCATGGTTGATCAAGGTTGAACATGGTTGAACATGATTATCATATTGAGACAATGTTTGTGATAATGCAACTTTTGACCATCGTTGGGACAATAATTGATTTTCATATTGAGATGATATTTATAACAGTGCAACATTGGGCCATGGTTGACCATGGTTCAATAATCTTAAACCAGAGGGACTAATATTATATAGGCAACGTATATAAACCCGAAGATAAATATTATAAACACTAAAATAAACATGGTTGACCATGTTTAACCATGGTTGATTTTCGTATTGAGGCAATCCTTGTCACAATGTCACATTGGACGATGCTTGACCATGATTGATTTTTAAATCGAAAGAATATTTTTCTAAATTCGACATTGGACCATTGATTGATTCTCATATACATATAATATTTGTCACAATGTGATGTTGGACCATCGTTGACCATAATTTTGTTTATAAAACATGGAATAAAATGGTTGAACATGGTTGACCATGATTAACCATGGTTTACCATTGTTGACCATAGTTGACCATGAATGATATATAAAACCAAGGGAATAATAAACCCCAGGGATAAAAATTATAAACCCATGGTATATAAAACCAAAAATAAATATTATAAAACCTAAAATAAACATGGTTGACCATGGTTGATTTCCATATTGAGACAATCCTTGTCACAATGCGACATTGCAACATGGTTGACCATGATTAATTTTCATATAGATACTATATTTGTCACAACGAGACGTTGGACAATGGTTGACCATGGTTTAATTCCATATTGAGACAATGTTTGTTAGAATGCGACATTCAACCATGGTTGGCTATAATTTACCATGGTTAACTATGATTATTATTATAAACCCAAGGGATTTATATTATAAACCAAAGGAATAATAAACACAAGGGTTTAATACTAAAACCTCAAGGGATTATGAACCCAAGGGAATAATATTAAACCTAAGGTACTAATATTATAAAGCCTAAGATAAATATTAGAAACACTAAAATAAACATCGTTAACCATGGTTGATTTTCATATTGAGACAATATTTATCACAATGCAACATTGGATAATGTTTAACCATGTTTTATTTTCGTATCGAGACAATATTTGTAACTATGCAACATTGGACCATGGTTGACCAGATTAACCATGATTGGACCATGGTTGATTTTCATATATTATATATTAATTAATTTTAAACCCAAGGGATTTATACTATAAACCTTATGGAGTAATATTATAAATCCAAGATAATAGTATTAAACCCAAGGGGTTAATATTATAAACCCAATGTACATAGACCCTACGATAAATATTATAAACACTAAAGTAAACATAGTTGAATATGAACCCTTAGATTAATAAACCTAAGGGATTGATATTATAAACCCAAGGGAATAATAAACCCAAGGTATATAAACCCTAAGATAGATATTATAAACCCTAAAATAAATATGGTTGACAATGGTTAATTTCCCTCACAATAAAATAATAAATAAACACAAAGTAAATAACAAATTATTTACGTATGTACATGAAAAAATAAATAAATAACTATGTGTATATATATGTACATAACACCATGCTCTGAGGGTTATCTCAATTAGTTTAGTTTGCATCATGAAAGAACCTTTGCTATTTATAAGTCATGGGTTCAATTGTCTTGACACCCTCGGTGTAATAACATTTCCCAACCCCTTTGTTGTACATGTAAGCATGTGGATATTGAGGTTGGGCTATCTCTGAAAGTATCCACATGATTAGGCCGGTAGGCCAAGTTATGACATCTTAAGGCCAAAGAACCTATATGTAAATTGTATGAGTATTGTGATATTTAGGCCAGTGAGCCAAGTTATATTATGCAACCTGCATGCTCATGTAGTTATCTAAATATGTTTTGGGGCCACTTTTCCTAGATACTCATATGCTAGTTTTGGCTAAGTGAAAAAGGGGCCAAAATGTAAATATTGTAAAGTTGTACATAATTTTATATTAATAAAAAAAAGTTGGACGTGGAGCCAAATCCATTGAAATATTATGTGGGGTGAAACTCCAGGGAAAAAGGAAACAATTGGGTATTTCAGTGAAAAGTACACCTAGGGCCCATGTGGCTCTAAAGGGGTGCCACATGGAAAATCAAAGCCATGCAGTTAAAAATAAGTGTAGTTTTCCAGTGATGCATTTTTAGGTCCCTATAATACTAGTGTAGCCTCATTATTGTTATTGTTAGTGTAGCTCCCTTATTGTTATTTTTATGCCCATGTAGCCCCCATATTGTTATTTTTGTGCCCCATAGAATCCAATTATTGTTATTATTGTGCCCTTACATTATTATTGTTATGTAGGCTCAGATTATATTGTTAACCCTTAGATTGCTATATATACAAAGGAGGTCTTGTCATTTATCTCATCCACGAATTGTTCATTTATGTAATGTAAATGAGTTTTCCCCTCAAAAATACTATTTCTCAAGTCGTTGATCTATATTTTCTCTATTTCTTGAGTTGGTTGCATATCATTTGGTATGAGAGCTTTGGATTATAGGGTTTCACTATTTCAAACATGACATCATGAAATTTTCGCTCTTAATTTTTTTATACGAGGCTTCAGGAGCTAAAATTACAACCACATGAAGCCAAGGTATTGGTGAAATTTGTTTACGAATTAAAAATATTGCTTCACTATATTTTTAGAGATATGATTTGAGGAAGTTAGGGTTTTGTGCAGACTCCATAATACCATCTCAAACAGGTTACCTAGGGAAAATCGTCATAACCTTCTTTTCAGGAATAAAATTTGAATTTTTTAAAAAGTGGATGAAATTAAATGGTATTTATTTTTTTCTGTAGAAATTTAGGTCCAAATACTGCAATAGTGACACATGGCATCTCGTACAACTTCACTCTATTGAACTAGTCCATAATCAAGACATCGTGGGAGATTTGGAATAACTATTTGTTGAAGAATCCAATATTGGCATGACTTGTGGCATTGGAAAGAATATTCATAGGTATACAACAGGACCAAATTCCAGACTTTGGAAATATGAAATTACAAATATACAACAATTTCGATATCGAGCTCCAAAAATCAGGAAAAAAGTATGTATTTTTTAAAATTTGTGTAACTTTTGTTTGAAAAATCAGTTCGAAGTGTTTCAAAAGGAATATTGAAGCATAAATATCGGTATTTGGTTTTAAAATTCCTACAAAAAAATAATTATATACCCATTAATCTCTGAAAAAGCTCTATTATGACGCATGAATAGGAAGAATTGCAACATGATATATCAAAATTACGAGACCAAGTGCAAAGAATACATGTAAGGTTTTAAGGATGGAATGGAAGTTAATATGGATGGTTTGAAGGATGGCATAGAAGATAATATGGATGGTTTAAAAGAAGACATGGAATGTTTGAATGAATGTTTGACAAAATTTTTGCAAGAAAGAGTTCCTGGTGGTGACAAGGTAATCCATAAAATCATGATGAGGACAAAAGGAATATGAATTGTGATTTTTTAAACTCCAATGTTGGGTTTAAGAACCACAAAATTCCAAATATCGATATGAGGAATTTTGATGGCAAGGATCTGGTAACATGGATACTACAAATGGATAAATATTTTGATCTCCATGATGTGAAACACTCACAAAAGGTACACATTGCAACTTTATATTTAGAACCCAATCAATTTGTATGCTATCGATGCCTTTTTTCTCATAAACCACTTGTCACTTGGTTAATTTTGTTGAGGAAATTATAGCACATTATGAGGATACAAAGAGTAACACCTTCTTTAGCTAATTTATAAATTTCAAACAAAAGGGTTCAATGGCGTAGCACATTGAGGACTTCAAAAAATTGAATATCTGGTAATAGATATTCTAGAGGAACATATGATTGATGTATTGATAGGGAATTTAAAGGATAACATCCAACATGAGGTTCAGATTTGAGAACCTCATTCATTGGAGAAGGCATTCTGGGTGTCAAGAAAAGTTGAAAGAAAAATTACGGTAACAAGGAAGTCTACCACTCACGACTATAAATATGGAAGTGTAAGTGATCCTAACCTACCACAAACTACAATGTTGACACCACAGTAATTGGAGGAAAAAAGAGAAAAATATATTTGTTATAGTTGTGATAACAAATATACTAAAGGTCATAAGTGCACTGAGAATAAATTATTTTACATAGATTTTGAAGAGGAGGAAGAAAGGGAACACGAAACATCAAAAGAGGAGGATATACACAAGGAACCAACCCCATTAAAATAAGAAATGAATCCCACATCTTGTAAGCCTTGGCAAGAATTACCACTCACTAAACTCTCAATATAGAAGGATATATCAAGAAGAAAATGGTAATAATGTTTATTGATTTGGGTAGTACCCATAATTTTATTCATTATAAGATAGCCAAGGAATTGAATTGCTTCCTATATCCAACACCAGAGTTTCAAGTGATGGTTGCAAATGGAGGAAATGTAAATTTCTATGGAAAGTGCCATAATATAAAGCTAACAATGGGAGGATATGTATTGAATAGTACAACGATTTCCATTCCAATGGGTACTAGTGTTGATGTTATACTAGGAGTCCAATGGTTACAATATTTGGGGAAGATAACTTTTAATTTTCAAGAACTTTTATTGAAATTTTTTGGGAAGGAAAGGAAGTTGAATTAATGGGTATCATGGGGAAACCAGGAAAGATAATAAACTCTTATTTTATGACAAACTTCTGAAGAAAAAAAAAATGAGGCGTAATTGCACAATTATGCTCACTAGAGGTTCAAACATCGAAATCATCTATTTCTCCAGGTCTCCAAAAATTATTGGAAAATCATTCCAAGGTATTTGAGACTCCCAAAGGCCTCCCACCTATTTGTGATCATTATAATTATATCTCCCACCTATTTGTGATCATTATAATTCTATTCATTTGATTCCAGGAAGTGTTCCTCCAAACATCAGGCTTACATATATCCTTATGACCAAAAGAGTGAGATTGGACGTATGGTTGCGGAAATGCTAGAGGCTGGTATATTTAAATATAGTCAAAGTTATTTCTATGCTCTAGTAGTATTGGTGCACAAGAAGGATGGATCATGGCATATGTTTCCGGATTATAGGGAGATCAAAAAACTCACCATTAAAGGTAAATTTCACATGCCTATCATTGATGAATTGATGGATGAATTCCATGGAGAAATTAACTTCACCAAGTTGGATCTTTTTTCATGATATCATAAAATTAGAATGAATACTAGAGACATTGCGAAAACAACATTCATAACTCATGAGGGTCATTATGAATTTAATTTGGTCATGCATTTTGGCCTTATTAATGCACCTTCCACATTTCAAGGTTTGATGAATTACATTTTCAAACCCTTAGAAAATTTGTGTTAGTATTTTTTGAGGATATAGTAATCTACAAAAATACTTGCAAGGATCATGTTCAACATGTTGAAAGGGTGCTCAAAATATTAGAGGAGAAACAATTATACGCCAAAAACTCTAAATGTTTATTTAAAGTACATGAGGTGGAATATTTGGGTCATATTGTATCTCATGAGGTTGGTAAGGTAGACCTTAAGAAAATTAAATCCATTAAGGAATGGAAAATTCCCACAACTTTAAAGCATATTTGAGGAATTCTCAGGTTGACAGGGTATTATTGCAGGTTTTTAAGGAATTATGGGAGAATAGAGACACATCTAACATCATTACTAAAGAAAGATGGATTTATTAGACCATAGAATCAAGTAAGGATTTTGACATCTTAAAGAGGAAATGTGCCAATCATCGGTTTTAGCTATGTCATAATTCACAAAAACCTTTATTATGGAGTGTGATGCCTTTGGAAATGGAATTAGTGTGATTTTAATGCAAGAAGGAAGACCCATTTCTTTTGAAAGTTTTCCAATCAAAGGAAAATATTCACACAAACCTATTTATGATAAGGAAACGTTGGAAATAATACATGCACTAAATCAATTATGACCTTACCTAATGGGAAGACACTTCAAGGTAAAAAAAAATCATGATAGTATTAAATAATTTTTGGAGCAAATAATATCTTCGAAAGAGAAACAAAAATGGGTCATAAAGATGTTGGGTTATGACTTTGAAATAATCTACAAAAAAGGGAAGAAAAATGTTGTTCTAGATGCACTCTCAAGAAAGGACGAGGATGTGGAGGTATTTCTTTGTGCCATTTCTATTATCCAAATAAGTAGATAACTAAATCAAGGGATGAATGAAATATTGATGAAGAGGTACAGACACTCATTAAAAAGTTGCAACAAGATCCTAGTACATATGATACATTAAGCTGGAAAAATGATTCATTATGGTACAAATATTGCTTATATATTTGTAAGGATTCCCAACTAAAATAGAATAATATTTTGGAATTTCACACCTCTCCATTAAGAGGGCACTCAGGATTTTTAAAATTTACCACAGGGTTAAGAAGGATTTTTTTTGGGATGGCCTTAAATCTGATTTTCAAAATTTAGTGGCAGAATGTTTGGTTTTCCAAAAAAATAAAGTTGAGAAAATTAAGACCCCAGGTCAGTTACAACCTTTAGCCATTCCAAGATAGTGTTGGGAGGAGCTCTCGATGGATTTTGTCACAGGTTTACCCAAGTTTGAAGGAAAGAGTGACATCATGGTGGTAGCTACTAGAATTACCAAGTATGCACCCTTTTGTGTATTATCTCATCCTTTTAAAGCCAATAAAGTTGCTACTTCATTTATAGGAAAAATTCAAAAGCTTCATGGAAACCCAAAGACTATAGTAAGTGACATTGATCCCATTTTCACTGGAATTTTTTGGATGGAATTATTTTCTTGTCTTGGAACTCAATTAGCTCATAGTTCATCTTATCATCCTAAATCTCATGGGAAACTAGGATAATGAACAAATTTTTGGAAGGATATATTCATTTCTTTGTATCTGATAGACAAACATAATGGGTTAAGTGTTTACATCTAGTTGAATGGTGGTATAACACCTCCTCCCATACTTCAGCAAAAATGACACCATTTTTGGAACTTTATGGATATCATCCACCATCCATCACATCATTGTTAAGAGAAAATTATAAGACTCAACTAGTGGAAGATCACATCGAGCACGAACAAAAATTTCTCCAACTCTTAAAGGATAACCTCACTCTAGCACAGAATCTGAAATGAAATAAAAAACAAATAATCATCGCAGTGAAAGAATTTTTGATGTAGGTGACTGGGTATTTTTATGGCTACAACCATATAAACAAATGTCCCTCAAACAATCCAAGAAGGATAATAAATTATCACCCAAGTACTAAGGTCCTTAAAAGGTATTGCAAAAGATTGGTACTATGGCATACAAATTGGAGCTACCTTCATCTTCTTGAGTACACCTAGTTTTCCATGTTTCATGCTTAAATAAGGTTATCGGTGATAAGATTCCAGTTCAAACAATGTTGTGAGAACTTGAAGAATAAGGAAAAATCATATTTGAGCCTGAAGCAGTCATGGAAACAAGAACCCAATGGCTACATAATCGATCAATTTTAGAGTATCTCATTAACTGGAAGAACTTACCCACTGAAGATTCCACATGGAAGGACGATAATTTTCTACAGAACCATCCAAAACAACTCAAGCGTTGAGGACAACACTTTTTTGAAGGAGAGGGGCATGTTAGGTCCCTATAATATTAGTGTAGCCCCCTTATATTGTTGTGCCCATGTATCCCCCATATTTTTATTATTGTGCCCCATAGAATCCCACTATTGTTATTGTTGTGACCTTGCATTATTATTTCTATGTAGGCTATGATTAGATTGTGACCCCGTGTAGTTATCTAGGTATTTTTTGGGGCCATATCTCCTAGATAATGATATGATAGTTTTGGCTAATTGGTAAGGAGGAAAATATGTAAATATTGTAAAGCTTTACATAATTTTATATTAATAAAATAAATATGACTATGGAGCCAACTCCATTGAAATATTATGGGGGGCGCAACTCCGGGGAAAAAGGAAACAATTGGGTGTTTTGTGAAAAGTACACCTAGGAACCATGTCACTCTAAAGGGATGCCACATGGAAAATCAAAGCCATGCAGTTAAAAATAAGTGTAGTTTTCCAATTATGCATTCATCCATTCAAGGATTTGGGCATTTAGTTGTTTAATTGGTCATTCGATATTGGTGACTGGTAGCCATGAAGTCCTGAGGGTTGGACTTTGGAACTGGATAAGGTGTGTTTATTCAACATCCCTGAATTGTATGCATCTTGGTTTCAGAGCTTGGTGCTCTAGTTGTGTAATCCATTGTGGCTCTGATTGTGGCTTGGTGACCACATATTTGTGGTGGAACTCGAAGGTGTGTCTATTCAGTTAACCACACTGAATGGGATGCATCTTGTTTGGGTGAGAAATTATGGATTCTAGAGCTTAGTGGATCTAGTAATTGCTTGATGGCCATGGATTTCTATTGGGGAACTTAGTTTGGTGATAGTCAGCGAGTCCTGTTTTGGACTCTAACACTCAATGATGATGGAAAGAAGAAGAAATTTTGGACCTGCATGATGAGACTTTTTTTTCCAACCATAAGTGGCTCTGGAAGGTTGGAATCACCAAGGGACTCAAGCTACACCACTTGGGTGATTTTCATGGGAATGTGAACATGTGGTTAGATACTGAGTTTACTGGAGTTAGTGCCACACCCAAGTATTTTTTGTTCGATTATGATTTTTTCATATAGATTCGTTTCCCTCACTCGTGGGTGACTTTTGGTTGAGTTTACAAACCACACAATATATGGTCGGGAGGAACATTGAGAGCCAATATCTAGTCAACAATTTTGATGCAGATACGTGTTCCTTCTTCGATGACATATTTTCTGTTTATTTTTACATGTTTTCATGTTTTGATAGTAAACCTTAACATGGGTAATTTTTGTATATATTTTTTGTGCCTTATATCTTTTGGGCTATATGAATGTTAACCCTAGCTAGGGTTTGGCATATTTATATGAATTGTTTCCAATGTGTGTGCCTATGTATGGCTACACATGGCTATAGCTATACATGTCGTGTTTAATTCTTTTTTTTTATTATGTTAAAACCATAATATCAAGGTTCTGTATAATTTAATGTTGATGAAAAATTACTTCCATTTTGTTATCCAATTACATTTATACATTATTTATAGTTCTTGGGTGGCATGCCGTACTTCATTTCCTAATAATTATATTTGCTAGGCACATGTAAAAATTATGGCATATTTCAGTATACGCTTCCATAGTTAGTTTAATTATGTTTAAGTAGTATTCGTTGAGTGGTGTTTTTCTAGCTGGGATTCGAGGATATTATTGAGTGGTATTAGAACATACTTACAATAGTGGATTTGAATGGGGAAAAAAATAGAGAGTGGGAACCTTATCCACCTTGTGTTTGACGAAACTGGAAAAGGTTGGAATAACAAAAATATCTATAAATTTGAGAAAGTATGCCACATAAAGATATATGGAATAGCTTAAAAGGAACTCTAAGTCAGATTTGATGGTTTCTATGCTTGATTGGACCAGATTTGAGATAAAATTGAAGGATTTCCGGTTGTTCATAAATTATTTGACAAAAATCCCAATGGTAGTGTTTTGTATACCTATGTATTACATACATGTTTATAAAATTTATAACTACATTTACCCCTCGTTAGATGCATAATACAAGGATGAAGTTGAAGGTGGTATACACATGTCACATGTGCAATTTTATATGTGTATATGGTTAGAGCAGGGTTCTAGGGCATAAATTTATGCAAACCCAAAAACAACCTACCATACAACATGCAAATCCATAGTCAAAATTATTGGAGGGATGTGTGCATGGATTCGTACATGTGATTGCATCATGGGTGAGATTGTTGTGGGTGGTACAAATTTTTGGGGCCATAATCGTCACATGATGGTAAGATAAAATTATAGATGCAAAGAATGGCCACAAGAATAATGAAACCCCTTCTCGGAAGCTGGTCACAAAGGGCCAATGAGTGGTGGTCAAGCCACAGAATTTTGGTTGAAGGGGCATGGTGTAGCTCAAGTAATAGGCTATAGGTCATAAGATGCGAAGGAGGTGAATTTATCAATGAATGTTGTGGAGGGGATATGCAGGCCATGGTGGTGATGTGGGTCTATGTAGAGGAACTAGAACATGGAAAAGGAGGCTGGAACCATAATTGAGAGAACCCCCTTACCATGTTAGAAAAGAGGATGGGGGTCCTCATTTCAATTTAAACCATGATATTCTCCCATTGAATAAGCACTTTAAGATGGGGGAAGCAGAGCCTAGTGTTGGAACCACAACTAAGAGACCCCCCTGTGATGTCAGCATGGGGGAGGGGGGGTCCTCATTTCAAATTAGGCCATTCATTTCCCCTCATGATTTTTTATTGTTGATTAATTAGAGATGAACTATGAGTGGGACTTGCAAGGTCAGGGGTTGGGTGAGTCGAAGATCGATAAAACTTAGAAGCTGCCAAATGGCCAAACGGATGGAGTGGGCAAGTAACCGAGTGTGGTCCCAGGTCCATGTTTTGATTAGAACTATCCAATTTTAGTCTCTTCACTTCCATTGATTAGTCGGAGGTCTGATGGGTCCCTATACATATTATATAATTTTTTATAATGCCTTATAACATTTCACTGTTGATGTTAGTTCCATGCGATGTGGAGGTGTGGGTGGCAGACCCCAACTATTATAGATTTAAACGAATATATATATATATATATATATATATATATATATATATATATATATATATATATATATATATATATATATAGTACATGTTTATCATGGGGTATGGTGGACCCTGGTGAAATATGTATAATTAATAGACATTATACATATGGATATTAATTATATCTATAATATTTTGTGGTCGATGGGATATGTCCAAAGTGTGTGGAGCCCCATATATATATATGTGTGTGTGTGTGTGTGTGTGTATATATATATATATATATATGTGTGTGTGTGTTTGTGTGTATGTATATATATGGTTTAAATTAGAGAGTGTGTTGTACATAGGGGCATGTGACGTATGCTAAGGTGTAGGCCATGATGCCATGTAGGCTAGGGTTTCCACGCAAAATTTAATAGTAATGAATAATACACACACAAACACACACACACACACACACACACACACATTATTTCATATGGCCGTAATTCACCCATATGTGACTAGCTTACTAGCAAGGTAGAAGAAAAGAGGCTAGTAAACTCGTTCGCATCCAATGGGAATTGGAGGAATTTTGAGGAGAACAAAAAAGAATTATTTGTAGAGGTAAAAGGGTTCAAACATAAGAGAAGTTAGTTATAGGCTTCAGGAGAGTATGAAACATTTTAATTTTTAGACATAGAAGAAATTAGTAAAAATTGGTTGAACTTCATGGGGCCATAACTTTCAGCTCGTAAGTTAGAATTCCACAAATAATCAGTTGAAAGAAATATAGTTTCAATAAAATCACAGCCATCCACACAAGGTTTTGACTTGAGGTTGGAATCTATGGAAAAAAATTAAAATAAAACCTATAGGAGTCTTAAAAGGGGTAAAAAATGGTCTAATAGGTTGTAGAATTGTGGAGGGCATAACATTTTTCCTTGGTATCAGAAAGGCACCAAAAAATAGTCAATATAAATCTATTGATGATTATAACATTATGGAAAAGCAATAATTTTTATTTAGATGGTAATTTTGGGGCAAAATATCATAGGAAGGTACAAGTGTTGGAAATAAGTAGTTCAGTTAAAACTTCAAGAGGGAATATGTAATATCCTGGAGTTAAAGTTTCATGTAATAAAGGATATCAACGAAAAATAATAAGATCAAGATCATGGGACGTTTATTTGAAGTTGAATGTTGGGAAAACATTATAGTGGGCATCACTTGTGGTTTATTAATGGCTATGGAAATTGACAAAGGAATTTATAAAGGAAAAGAGGAAAAATTTTACATTTAATAATGCGAAATAAAGGAAAATGGGATAAAAGAAAGGTCAAGAGGAAAAAATATGCATGCAAGGAAATTAGAGAGAAAATGAAGGAAAAGGAGATATCAATGATAAAAATTCATAAGAGAAACTGTTGATAGCTTTTGCTCAGATTTTGTCAGTTCAATCTTGGTTCTCTCCTTACACTCTCATACAATCTAGCACTCTTAGAGAATTCTTGGAGCACTCTAGCATTCACTTGGATTTTGAGAAGGAAGGCAAAGGAAATTAGAGGAAAGCAAAGGAGCACAAAGTGAAGGTTGGATCAACAACTTTGACATGAGTTTTTTTCAAGTAACATGTTGCATGTGTGATTTACTTGCTAGGATGTGAATGCATGGTACATGCATTTGCTTATTTGATTCATTTTATATCATTGGAATTGGGTTTTCCTAGTTTGATAGTGGTTTTAGTCTTTCCTTTCCATTTATTGTATAGACATGGTGTGATGGGATTCATTCTTGGTTAAGATTTGGATTTCTGGAATGTTTTGGAACCAAGTGAGGTGGTCTCAGGAAAATCCAAAGGGTTGGTGGTGGAGATGGTTTACTATTGGAAGCCCTCGACAGGTGGGTGGAGAAGGGAAAATTCCTCAATGTATGGTGAAGGAACTTTGACGAATCCAAGCTTGATATGTTTTTGTGATCTCAAGATCATTTTAGGTGAGATGAAAATAGCTTGAGGGTGAAGGTGGTTTAACCTTTAGATTCCCTGTTTTATTATGTAGTCGTATATCCCATGAGATCCCACATTCAAGTTTGGAATATGGCATAGGGATGAGCCCAATCTATGGTCGGGTGGTACGTGGAAGTCACTGACTTGGTTGGATTCTTCATAATTTAATATGAGCCATTCTTCTAATGCAATGGATGAGAACATGTACTTGTTATTATGTTATTTTTTATGGTAATTTTTTCATGGTTCCTATTTTGGTTCTACATTGGTTATATGATGTGGTCTATATGTGTCTCTTGTTAAATATTTGATAAATATTTGAATGGTTGATGAATGCATGGCTAAAAAGTGTTGTTGCAGCTAGCTCGAGAGGGCATAGATCCTTCTTCATGTGATTCCTAGATGAAGTTGAAAATTTTATAATCAGATATGCATTCATTACCTATATCTTATATTTTTATCAAATTTTTGATGAAATGTATATCATGTACTAGGCATGTTGTGGTGAATATCTTATTCAAGTTTTGAATCATTAGCCTTATTATAACCTTATTTATGTTTTTTTTAAACTTATAGGAAGTTTTTGGCAGCGATATAGAGGCTTTATTGAAAAAGTGGCATAGATCTCATGACCACATGCATAGAATAGGGGATTTTGGTTCATAACCATTGGTAGACAATTATGGGTGTGATTGAAGCCTCATAGCTACATGCATGAGGTGTCAACGGTGCAGTTGTGGAGTCAAGTCAGTGATAAAGAGTTACAACTTAGGGATTGATCACTTGGGTTGCTTTTTAGACTCTTGAGTGGTCTTTAGTCCTTGAGGGATGGTAGTAAGATTTCAGTTAGTAGGCCCCACTTCCTTAACCAGAATTTTGAGGCTAATGTTCCATGACTTTTCCAAAAAATATATTTGCCAATTTTCATTTTTTTCTAAAATTATTCACCCAAATTTTATAGTACACCATTATTTTACCTTAAAAATTACCAAAATATTATATCAACTAATATTAAATCATTGAAAATATGAATATTTCTACAAAAACATCAACAATTTTTTTACGATTTGCATATTAGAGACTATTAAAATTTGCCAAGGTTTCTAAACTTTAAGATAAAATTCCATCCTTAAAATGTTCCCTGGTTAGAGGCATTAGAGAATAGGATCTGATTTAGGATGATTTTGAGAGACTCTTAAAGAACAAGTACATATGTAAAAGACACTATGATGATAGGGCCAAGGAGTTCTATGAGTTGAAGATGGGTTCTATGACCGATGATGAATATACTAGTAGGTTCTTGGAGTTGTTGAGGTATGATTTAGACTTATGCAAGAATGCAATAAAATACATAAATACACATAAACGCAGAGATGTAATAGAAATAAGACTTGATTTCATTAGTATCTCATAACTAAAATATGCTTACAGACAGAACGTAAATAAACTAGCTAGGGCATTGGTAGCTTATCTCTGAGAAGAGATGTGGCAGATACATTCCTCTGAACTATGTTAAAATGAGGTTAAAAGGCCTATTTATTATTGAGAAACATTTGAAAACCCTAAACATTCAAAAAATTAACCCTAGGAGATGAAACGACAGACTATGGGCCCTGTAAGGGTAAATTGGTACATTAATTTCTCGGGGTCGTAGCTTTAGCATACTATCTTCGTTTGACGCACATGATAAATCGTTAGAAATATCTATCTGAGGACTACATCTGCTGGCAACGAATGTCGAGTATTTGAATTGTATTTTCTATAAGTGGTTTCCCTAATAAACATCGTTTAGGGCCTTAAAACGGCTCTGAAAGTTAAGGAACCAAAAAACTGCCAAAAATAGTAAATTGTGCTACAATTAGGGAAATTGAAAGTTCCTCCATGAGATGAGGAAAATTTTGTTGAACTTGGTCCCTAGTAAGCCACTTACCCTGGTGAAGGATTTTTCTTGCTTTGACAACTTGATATAGTTGGATCCTCTGAAGGCGGGTGTTATTGATCTACATGTCCATAATCTGATCTGTTGTGGCTTGTTCCATGCAGTTTGGGTTTAAATCTGTTGGTGTGATCTATTTTTCCATGTCGGATGTGTCCAGTAGAGGTGGAAAGTAGGGCCGAAGGCAATCCACATTGAACACTAGGTGCAGACCAAGGAATGGTGGAATACTGAGCTTGAAGGAATTCCCCCCTACATCCTTGGTGATGGTATATGGCCCATATCAAAGTGTGCGAAGCTTGTGGTAGGGTAAAATGAGGTGCTCCTTCTGCATATGTAGCCACACTTTGTTGCCCACCTGGAAGTTGTGTGGCACCCGATGTTGATCATGCTGCTGCTTGTACTTAGCATTGGCTCTATCCAATATGTCATGAATTTTTTGGCGGATGTGCTGAATGCGCTCAATGAAGTTGTTAGCCTTGTCAACTTCAGACTGGAAATGAGTCGAATTTTCCTGAGTAGCCGTAAATGGCATGGCTACGTCAACAGGACATATTGGTTGAAATCCCAAGCCCACCTAAAATGGGTTGTGGTCGATTGAGTTGTGGAGGGCCCGGTTATAGCTATATTATACATAGGGGAGGCTCTCATCCCATGTGCTTGGATGCTTTGAGTTGTACATTTGCAAAATGTGTACGATCATCCTATTGATGACCTCTGTCTGGCCATCAATTTGGGGATGGAAATTTGTGGACTTGGTGAGATTGGTGTCCAAAATTAACCAGAGGCTAGACCAAAATGTAGTGAGGAACCTGTTGTCCCAATATGGGATGATATACTATGGGATCCCAAAGTGTACCCATACTCGTTAAAAGAAGAGTTTAGTAGTTTCTTCTGCTATGATATTGTTTTTGCAAGCCACCATAATGGCCATATTTGAAAATCTGTTGACGACCACAAAAACAAAGTCGTTTCCATGCTTATTAGAAGGAAGGCCCGACATGTAATCCATGAATATGGATTCCCAAGGTCGACTAGGTGTAGGCATCAAAGTATAGAGGCCTTGGTTCTTGATGATCGGTTTGGCAATGGCATAGGCAGTGCAAGATCCGTTGTACTTCCCAACATCATGTCGAAGTTTTTGCCAATAGAAATACTTCTGCAGTACCGCCACTGTTTGTTTGATCTCAAAATTCCTAGCGACCCAACTGTAGTGCCCTTCCAAAATCATCTTGGAACACTCGCTTGAGGGAACACAGAGTGTCCCAGGTGACATAGCAGTGCATCCTAGAGGTGAAAATTTGGAACTTGGTTACCCTCTAAGAGCGTCTTATATGTGTGTCCGAATTCTGGATTGCTCTTGTAGAGAATCAACCAATCAGAAGTCTCGTGCCCACAAGAGTTGAGTACGATGGTTAGTGCCACAATCGGTGGTCGGCTGAGGCATTTTGCAACATTATTAGTGCTATGCTTCTTGTACTTGATGTTCAAATGAAAATGTTGTAGATATGTGGACCACTTCTGATGGTGATCATTCTGCAACTTCCCTTATGTTTGTATGAACTGTAGGGGTCGATGGTCTGTGTGGATGACCGTTTCCTTCACCAAAATGTAATGCTTCCATTGTCAGAAAGCCTACACAATGGAATACATATCTTTTTCATAATTGGGATATTTTTGGACTGTGTCGGACAATGTCTCACTATGATATGCCACTAGATGCCCCTGTTGAGTAAGAGTTGCCCCAATAGCATAGTCATAGGCATATGTCTCGATATAAAATGGTTGTTTCAAGTCTGGTAATGTGAGCACTGGGGCAGAGAAAAGGCGATGATTCAACTCTACGAACGCCTTTTGTTGAGATTCACACCAAAACAATTTTACTTTCGCTCCTCCCTTGGTGATTTGACTCAAGGGCCAAGTGATATGGGATAATCCCAACACGAACCTACGGTAAAAATTAGAAAGACCCAAAAATTTGTGGAGCTATGTTAGAGTGGTTGGGGTTGGACAATCCCCAATGACTTGGATCTTGGATGGATCCACATGCACCTCCGCTCATTAATAATTTATCCCAAATATTGAACCTGGGTCATGCCAAAAGTGCACTTCTCGAAATTGGCACACAACTTGTGTTGACGCAGTGTTTGGAGGACGTGTCGGATGCGGTGGGGGTGCTCTTCCCAAGTTTTGCTCAAGATCATGATGTCATCCATCAGCCTCATGAAGGTTTCCGAAGCATTCTTCAACCCAAAAGGCATGAACAACCATTCAAACAACCCTCCTTCTATTTTAAGGCAGTCTTCCAGACATCAGAGGGTTCAATTGGTAAATGGTGATAACCGGACTTCAAGTCGATCTTGTTGAAATATTTTTCTCCCTTGATTTGGTCCAGAAGGTCATAAATCCATAGGATTAGGTACCTATTCCGGATAGTGATATTTTTCAACGCCTGAAAGTCAATATAGAGTCTCCAAGTCTCATCCTTCTTTTGCACCAAAATGATTGGGCCTCCATAAGGTGATGAATCTAGCTAGATGTGGCCTTTCTGCAGTAACTCTTGAATCTACCTCTTGATTTCATTGCTCTCCAGAACATAGCGTTGACAGATTGGTCCGTTGGGTAGCGATGTACGTGGGGTCAGATCTATGGTGTGCTGGACCTGACAGTGCAGAGGCACCCCTGTGGGTGAGGTGAATATGTCCCCATACTCCTCCATGACCTTGTCCATTTGTTGTTATCGTGCGGAGGAGCCCTGTCTAGAGTTCGTGGCCACAATATTATTCTTTCTCTGAGGGAATATCATCAAGAAAAAAAAATCATGGTTTTGGAAATGAGCTTAATGCATTGTTTTGCAGTAACTGAAGAGATGGCAGTAGGCAGTGCTACCTCCCGTATCCTGTACAAATTATTTCCCAAAGTAACAATAACAGTGTAAGGTCGAGACTCATATACATCATGTTGCTTCTACAAGTATGGTTGGCTTAGTAATACATCACAAACATCAAGAGGGGCAATGTCACATAATACCTCCTTCGTGAAGGGCTTGATGTTGTAGTGAAGGCAACATTGTTGGCTGATGTGAAGATCCCGTCATTGGTGATGCCACCCGATGGTATACAGTTGTGGGTGTGTTGTGGTTGGGAAGCCCAACCACTTCATGACCTCTGCTAAAATGATGTTATTTTGGATCCTATTATCAACAATGAATTGCAACGGTGAATCCTTTACCCACATCTGGGAATGGAAGAGGTGCTCCTTCTCCTTTGGATATTTTGGTTCCTCCTTTTGGATCTTCATGGTGGCAACAGTGGCATTAGGCTCCACATCGATAATTTTCTTCCCTTTTTCACTCCCCTTATCGGGTTCTGATTCAGAGTCAGAGCATGCATCTGATTCAGAAGCCTTAAGCTTGACCACTAGTGACTGCTTGGATCAACACTCACTTTTGTTGTGAGTGGAGCTCTTATGGAACTCACACCACTTTCTCATGTCCTTATTTGGCTTTGACATGTTTTTGTTTGCTTGCGGCTTTGGCGGGTTATCCTGGGCAGCCTTACCATGGATTTTTCCTTTTTTCTGCAATTTTTGGGCACCTTTCCCTTGCTTCTGATTCACAGATCCAAAGTATTGCTTCTTCTGTTTGAATATCTGCTCAATATTGGTAGCATACTGGTATGATGCACCAAGCAAGGATATGCCGAGTAACTCCATTTCCTCATGAATGTATCTAGGCAAATAGTTGTGGTACTTCAACACCAAATTTTTCTCTGAATCTTTGATACCCAATTTTGTGTGTAGTGTATTAAACAGATTCGTCAGCTCATGCACTTCTTGATCCCTTTGCTACCACAACATAGTCCATTGTATCTACTTGTCCTCATAGCTCCCCACGGGATAATATTGTTCCTTGATGACATCTCAGAAATAATTCCAAGTGGGTACGACCAAAAACAACGAGGGTTCCCTATCATCCTTTTGATCACAGTAGGTTTCCCACTAGTCCTTGACATGGGGGGTGAGTTTGAGGAGTGCAAAAGAAGTCTTTTCCTGGTTGGAAAAGTCGTGAAATGAGAAATACCCTTCTAATAAACTCAACCACCTATATATGATGTTTTCATCTACTTGACCCTCAAATTCAAAAATGTCAAAGTTCACTTGTACCTTAAAAGTATTTTCGCCTCCAGAGTGGATGTTGGATGCAGATGCATCGCCGGTGGGCAGTCATTGAAGAATCTGGGCAATTTTATCCATCATCGTGTACCTTTTTTTCTCGAGGGTTGTTTAGTCAATTTAGTGTCCTAAATTGATAGCATAAATTATCAACCAGGGCTAGTAAATTGATGAAGGGTAATGCACTATATGTGCCTAAGTATCCTTTTTCTTATTTCGTTGTTTTCAGTATTTTATTGATGTTTTGGGGTTTTTTTTTTATGTTTGATTTCTAAGATGTTACTCTATGCTAAGAAAATGAAATTAAATCTATGTCAAAGAGGAATGCATTAAAACATAATTTGATTGCAAGATCTATTCCTAACTAGGAAGTGATAAAAATAGAGAATCCTAATACATGGACATTATAGCTGCTAAATGAGTATTCATGAAATAAAAAGTAACTCAAAACATTACAGTGGAATCTCATTCATTTGTTAGAGGTTTATTGGAATAGCTTGAGAAAAAGATTACTATAATGTAATAAGGATCTCCTATGAAATGTTGAAACAACTTATGACATTACAACTAGATCTCATTCATGAGTTAGAGGTTTATTGGAAGAGCTTTTTGAAAGAGATTAAGCATAATGTGATAAGGATCTTTTATAAAACAAGCAATCAGTAACCCATAGTATTACTACTAAGTCTTATTCATGAGTTAGAGGTTTATTGGAAGAGCTTTTGAAAAAATACTGTTTGCAATAAGATGAGGATCTTCTATCTAATTGAAGAATAGAAAATGCTAATAACTCAAAATAGTACAACTAAATCTCATTCATATAGTAGTGATGTATTGGAAGAGCTTGAGAAAGAGAATAGCTGTAAAATAATGATGATCTTCTTAATCTAAATAACAGAAACTGAAATGCTAGTAACTCAGAATATTACAATTAAATCCCATTCATTTAATAGAGATATATTGGAAGAGCTTGAGAAAAAGACTAACTGTAATATCATGATGATCTTTTATCTAAGCAAATGACATGAAGCATAATGCTAAAAGATATGATTTCAGAAAGCAATCTAAGTAAGGAAATATGACAAAACAAAATTGAAAACTACTTATCTAGAAAGCATGTAAAGCCTCTTTGAATAGTAGGGGCCCTCTGCTATCAATTCGACATTAAATCTTTAACTCCTCAAGGTTGTATTCAGAACAACATCAAAGTTATACTCCTTTTATTATCAAAATGCTTGAAAACAAAGTATCACTGTAATGATAAAATATGTGTCAGTCGTGTCTCTCGGAACTACTGAGCTAAATTTATATGCAATTACATAACTAACATTGAAAAAAAGTAGGTACAGGTATAGTTTTAAAGTCAAAATCAAATTGAAACTTTTTTTAGGACTCGTGATTTGCTGTGAAGTAAATCAGGAGTCCTTATTCCTGTAGAAATCAGCTTCTTGGACTTTTTATTTGACCACATGCTTAGGCACCTCCAGCTATTGATTCAGTCTTCGTGGATGAGATGGAATGATGTAGGGAAGATTTGGAATCCACCCTTGTGTGCCTTTTCTCCAGATGACACCTGTAACATACTCAAACACCAAAAAATCTACGGAACACTTGACTGGCTATAGAATGACTACATTCTGTAGCTAAACTGTTCAAAAATCATTAAGCAGAATGACTGCATTCTGTAGCTAAACTGTTCAAAAATCATTAAGACAACAAAAATCACAAAAGTACAATAAGTTAATCATTGTATGCAACCTTTAAGTAATATTAGTCATTATCATTGATCTTTAGGTCTATAAAATGATAAAGGAATGATAAAATGAAGTGAAGTTGGGCAAAAGAGGAGACAATTTCAAGGCTCAACAAGGGTCTCCTCAGAAATATTTTGATAGGATATCCTGCTCCCTCATATTTCTTTTCATCCCCATGGGCGACCTTTTGGGTTTGCGAAGTGGATCTTAAAAGGTTCAACCAAATCAAGCCCTAACTCCTTATACCCTGACCTTGTTGGGGACATGCAAAGAAGGATCAAGAAAGAGAAGAACGCTCTGATACAATTGATCCAAATTTATGCAGAAATGAAATAAAATACATAAATACACATAAATGCAGAGATGCAACATGAATAAGACTTCATTTCATTAATATATCAAAACAGAAATATGCTTACAAACAGAACGTAAATAAACTAGCTAATGCGTTGATAGCTTAACTATGAGAAGAGATGTGGTAGCTACATGCCTCTAAAATGTGTGACAATGAGGCTCGAAGGCGTATTTATTGTTTAGAAACAATCGAAAACCCTAAACATCCAAAAACCTAACCCTATGAGATGAAACACCAGACTATGGGCCCCATCGAGGTAAATTGGTACATTAATTTCTCGTGGTCGTAACTTTGGCATACTATCTCCATTTGACACATGTGATACATCGTTAGAAATATTTATCCGAGGAATATATCTAATGACATTGAATATCAAGTCATTTATTGGGTCTTCGACTCCTCTTCCCCGGGGGTGATTTCCCCAAAAAAAGTCGTTTAGGGCCTCAAAACGGCTCTCGAAGTTCATAACCCGAAAAACTACCAAAAGTAGTAAATTGTGCTACAATTAAGGAAACTGAAAAGCTAGAAGAAACAATGGTGGGGGTCTAGGTGGAATAGTTGGGTGGCCACCAATATCCACTGGATCAAGGTATGTACCTTACCTTAAATATGAGAAGGAAAATATTCGAAGGTTCATCAATGGATTGCGAGTAGAATTCAAATACTAGGTTTAGTTTTATGAGCCTAAGTAATTGGAGGAATCCATCCATAAATTGAAGCATTGTTATGAGTAGTAAATTTTCAAGACTAGGAACAAACATGCCTAGAATTAGAATGCGAAGGCTAAAGGAAAATGGGCTCGGAATCAAAGATGATCTCAGGATGCAGGTGAGAAAGAAAATGTGGCTCCTTATAGGAAGCTTAATGCAACTAAGAAAGGACATGGATCTCAACCTAAAGAAAATTTGAATAAAGGTAATAGTAGGGGACCATTACAATTTTGTATTTGTGGAAAGGATCATCAAAAGAAGGATTGTGCATTGTACCAGGGTGGTAGGACTCATATCTATAGTGCCCAAGAGTCGCAAAAAATTGGGGATGTTGGTCAGAGCATTCCTCAGATCTATGGAGCACTTGATAATAGGAAGACATATCATTAGACATCCATTATTGATATAGAAGGTAAGCTTTGCGATCGAATTGTCTCCATTTTGATTCATCTTGGATCTAATTATAGTTATGTTAGTCCCAAGCTAGTGGATCAATGTTGTTTGGGTAAACAAGTTCATGTTGAATCTTGTTTAGTGTTAATTTTTCATAGGGATATATTGTTCTTTGCTTTGATAACTGAATTTATTCATAAACACATTAACTTCACCCCATAACATCATAACATTATTCAAATTTACATCATTATTCATCATCATATGAAACTCTATAGAAAGAACAATAACTTCATCACCAATGCAACAAGACATAGAGGAACAATAGAATAAAAGTATGCAAACATAGAGACACCATGATCATCACATTTTCCAATTCATTTTTGGTTACTCTTTGTGAAAGCTAAATTTGTTGCACTTGGTCTCGTAATTTTGATATATCACGTTGCATTTCTTCCTCTTCTTCATGTGTCATAGTAAAGATTTCTAGTTGCTTACTTGGAGTATCCATATTTTTGTTTGGAGACATATTGGAACCAAATAATGATATATATTATTTACTATTCCCTTTGAATTACTTCATATTGAAAAAAGTATGCAAATTTAAAAAAAAAACACCTTTTTCTCCTTGATTTTTGGAGCTTGATATTGAAAATATTGTATCGTTGTAACTTTGGTCTCCCAAATTCTGAAATTATGTCTTGTGGTAGTAATGTGAGTCTTCTTTCCAATGCCATAAGTCATATAATGATTTTATTCGTCAATTAATATTTATTCCAAATCTCACACAATGACCTAATTATGGACTAGTTCAATAGAGTGAACTTGTATGGGATTCCTCGTGTCATTGTTTCAACATTTGACCTTGAAAATGATCCACGCGAAACTACACTTTGTGTAATTTCAGTCAATTCTTACGTAATCAAAATCATATTCTTGAAAATAATGTTATGAGTATTTTCCCTAAGTCACTTGTTTGACACTGAATTCTGGAGCATGCATAAACCCTAACTTCTTCAAATTTTATATTCTGAAGCCTCGTAGAATTTTTTTTATAGTGAACATTCCAAGATGACCTATTTGAAGCAGTGCAATTTGAGAATCCAAAGCTCTGATTCCAAATGTTATGCAACAAGATCACAAAAAAGATAGATAAACGACTTCAAAATTAGCCTCTTCCAAGATGAAACCTCCTTCACACCACATAAATGAATAATTCTTGGATGATACAAATGAAAATACCTCCTTGGTATCTAGAGGAGTCTAAGGGGTTACAATGTAATCAGAGCCTACATGAGAATAATAATGTAAGGGCACAACAATAACAATACTGGCTTCTATGGGTCACAACAATAACAACAAGGGGGATACACTAATAACAAGGGGAACCTGACTTTAATAACCATAACAAACAAAAGATGGGAACCACAATAGAATACAAACATGTTTGTAGATGAAGCATAACATGCTAAGGTGCATTGCTATTTTTCAAACTACATTTAATATTTAAAATTATGAAGCAAGTGTCAAAGTAACTTAGCTCGAGTGGTGTGGCATAAATTTTGTGTCCCCATATGCATGTGTTAAAGTCTCTTGAGGAACGTTATAACCTGAACCTTGTGGCATTTATGAAAAAAAATCTCTAATTGGTGAAATAGTGGCAAACACATGTACTGGAACATTCTCATTTCAATAACTTAAAAAAATATGAAGTAAGAAATTGTACATGTAATAACTAGGCTTTACATGTACAAATTCCGACTTAAAGGAGATTTACTGATAAATATTGGTAAGAAGCAAGAAATTAAAACTTCCTTCATAGATTATATGCTTCTCAATCTACAAAAAATAAAGAAGGAATAAAGCCCACCTAAAGATTCCAACATTTCCAATCACTTACATACAACTGCTTGTCACCTCCATAGCCTTAAGGGCATGAACCACTTTCCTAACAAAAGTCACATTTTCAAATTCAAAATAGAACTTGTAGATATTGTGAATATGTAGTTAAACTTGACCATACATTAATTTTTAATTTAAAAAAAAGATATGTAGGACACTTGACCTAAAATATGATGAGGTCGAATTGAGTAGTCCATGATAAAAATCAAATCACATAGGAAAGGACAAAATAAAGATAGTCTCTGATCAACCAAAGGAGCATATGTAAGAGGCAACATCTACAATAACAATATAAATATAATAATTATATTTCCTTCAACCTGAATTCTAGCATATTTGACTGCTATGGAATTTGAAAAAGGGCATAAATTGAATTCAAGGTAAGCTCAGGTTTAAGTCACTGCAACAGTGCTACTATTGTGCCTAAATAATAATATAATGGTTTCCATTTCTGACATTGCAATTGAAATACTACTCTTTATGAATAAACTTCAAAAAAATGTACTTCGCTTTTTACTTGGATGATTTAAAGCCACAAAAATAATTTAATTTCAAGCTTTTTCTACAGAGATAATAAAATTTTACTTTCATATGAAAAACACTAGTAAATTTCCTTGCTCTAGTTCTCAATACACATAGCTTATGAAATAGTTTATGCACATGCAACAAAGGAGCTTATGATTAATTCCCTGTGTTAAGACAAATGAAACTTCATAAAAAAAACTCAACATGTTCATAATGCACATAAAGAAATCTTACTTGTTCAAATGTATACCTTGCACCCCATGGATAGATTGCCCATCCACATATATCATCTGGATTAGACCACAAAAGATTGCACATGGGGCTTTTGTGTGGCACTTCTTTAACAAGGTCAAAATTCCTTACGTTATCTAATGTGTCAATGGAAGGGTGACAAACCACCATGTACGAAAAAAATTATGATTCTACTTATTGTGGAAACAATGAAATAGTGATTTACATGCATTGCCAAATTTGATGCATACTAATTCAGAAACTTTTGCAAATCATAATAGTAAAATCTAACAATTTATATCATCCCAATGCTGATAATAAAAATCAAAGAACCTTTGCAAAAAATAACCTTTGTCAGTAGCATAAGCATGGAAGAGAAAAGACATTGAAAAAAATTAGGTGTCTGACTTCCACATCTCTCATAACATTCATACTTAAACTAGCTATAGTTATTGGAGTTAAGTCACATAAAAAGAAAGGAATTTATATTTCATGACTTCCTAAGTTTTGCAACCAATGAGATTTTTGCAAAGGTCACCAAGAGTTCTATTTGTATGCTCGTTGATACTTAAACCAAGTTATATTTCTAAGGTCAATATTTTTGTAGCTTATGTGCACCGTAGAAACAATATTAAAAAACTAGCTAGTTGAAGGTATTGTTATTGATATACTTATTTTGATGTAAATTCCTCAATGTCTATGATCACCACTACTTGAATCATATGTTATATGTTGGTAGCCACAAATATTGTAAGTGATATGGAAAAAATGAAAAATTGGCATAAAAAAATGTGCATGCAATGAGTTCAAGTGTGGGAGTGACTTACATGATTGAAGTTCAAATGAGACTCCATTATACAGATTTAATGGACTCTCAACTAGATAACTGAAGTTTATTTGCTAGAATCCGTCTTTACTAGATGATCTAGTTCACTAGCATTGCAAATATCCAAAGAAGAGTTGGAAAGAATGACCCTAAGTTGGGAAAGAGAACAATATTGAACCACAAAAGGTTTTTCCAAATCAAGCAAGTCAAACTTGGGATTGACAAAGTTTACCTTATAAGTGCGAGTTTGATGAATGATCCCACAGTTTGACTTGCAAGCTTCAAGAACAATCACATTGTTTGACTTGTAATTTTGACTCATACTCTCCAGAGACAGTATAAATTCCCTCTAAACAATATCTTTCCACATTAGTTCTATTTATTTGAGTGAATTTCCTCTATTGATTGACTACAAATGACAAACATAAATAAAAATACTTAATGTTTTCAATTAAAAAATTCATGTGAATCATGATAATCAACCCCACTTTATCATCATATTCTCTTATAACAACCAATAATACAAATACATCTATCATCGCATACTCCTACAATAACAATAATAATACCTTTGAGAATATTGAATGACTCCAATCAATAAATTTATGAATTATTTTAACTAATTTCCCTTTCCACCTCATTATCACATACTCTACATCAAATAATAAAACAAATATTTCCTCCATAAACAACAAATATCTTCTCATCCTACATCTTTATTTCAACTAACAATATTTAATTCTCAAAACTAATAAATCTATACAAATTATTATAACAAACCCACTTTATTATCATATTCCTTTCAAATAATACAAATATATTATCGCCACAAACTCTTTCCTGAACTTACCTCAACTAAATTCTAGAGGGAAATTTTTATTATCCATAACTACTTACGTACCTACATAAATTCATATATAAATTTTCTTAATTATTCTTTTATATGCTACCAGTTTCCCTTTATTTCCTTTTTCTTCTTATTTCTCTCTCGTATTATTACGATTTTTTTTTTGCTATCATAACCATGAGATTCACTGCATATCTCTAAATAAAACAAATATTCAATTAACAATAAGCGGTACATGATTTTCAAAGTTCTCATTTAAACAACACTATCAAAAAAATGTTCAATTTATATCTCAAAGGAAAAAAAGGTCCTTCCCACTTTCACATGGTGACAAGTTGTTCATAATTCAAATCCAAAGAAATCCGGGACACTTCACAATGCACGAAGTCTTTCCTAACCAATTTATCTATACAAAATTACCTCACTAATTTTTTATAAAAGATACCCTCCACTCGCACATGATGACAAACACGTTAACCATTACATAAAGTTTGTAAACTATTTATTAATTATAAATGTGTGATAAAAATACTTAGTGAATTTTCTTGTGAATTAGATATTAAATGATGAAAAACACGTTATCCATTACACGAGGTTTGTAAAATATTTATTAATTATACTTGTGAAATGAAAACACTATTATTTTGTGAATTAATAAGCTTATTATAGTTAAATTTAATTTAATTAAGTTTAATTAAATAAATAAAACATAATATTATAAATTTATATTTATAAACTTTTTTTATTAGTTATTTTATATAATTTTTTTATTCAATTAAATAAATAAAACTTCACCCCGTTTATTTCTATAAATCTCCAAAAACAATAAATAAAAATTATTTAAAACTTTTTAAATTAAAATTTTATGTTTTAATTTTTAATAAAATTGTGTATATACAATTTATAAGTTACATAAGTAAAAATAATATTTTCAGATTATTGTTACATATATATTTATAATAATGTTATTAGTACTTGTTATATATATATATATATATATATATATATATATATATATATATCATGATATATGGTTGATTCTGATTGTTATAACTGTAATTTTTAGTTTTGCATTTTGTAACATGTGGTCAATTTTAACTATTACTAATGTAACATATGGTTTTATATTTGCATTACATATGGTTGATTTTTACCATTATTATTATAACCTTTGGGTGCCTACATATGCCCATTCTACAAACATAGGTTATTTGGGAGGATTTGAACTTCGAGTCTCATAGTTTACATAATACTTCATAAAACAACCACTTTCAATTAAACAATGTTAAGTGGCTATATCTACTTGCACCATGGATAATGAAAACAACTTCATGTTATACTTCACCAAACTTCTGCACAAATATTATTTGAACATAATTATCAAAAATATTATTCATAAAATTTCCCCAAATAATTGTTAGAGCCATATGACATATGTATAACCTTATATGTAAATATATATGTAAATTATTAAATAAGGCAACTTTGTAGTAGTTGTTATTATTAGAAAATATATTGTGGAAATATTCTCTCTTTTTCAACTTTTATTATCATTAACTTATATCAATGAATATAAGTGAAAGGTATTATATTTATCATCCATATTTTATCACCTTGGTCTTCCACTGCAGAAACTAGGCAAGTGACAAAAGAAAAGATATTTTTGTCCAAAATTTACTTAAACTCGAGCACTAGTTGAACGAGTTCTTGCTAAGTCTATTAACATGTACATTTATTATAGAATAATATACATTAGCATGTTAAATATAAAAAATAAATTGTGATGTGCCAAATTTGTAAAATGAAAACATATAATCACACGGGAAGGAGATAAAGACAATAAGACCATGAGCCATGTGTGCTACTCAAGAGGAGGTAGAGATATCAATGGGATCATCCAAGGTTCATGGAGAAGCTATTACTTTACCATAATTCAAAATGGCTTAAATGTGTACCAACCTAAGAGCCATATCCATATGTTCAAGGAACATATATGTGTGCTCAACATGAAGTTCATCCAACTACAATAATAATTTTGTCCTAACCTCATTGTATTCTAGAATAACCTTGTTGAGAAGGGATTTTATATTATAGTAAAGCTTAATGGTGAAAATTTATTGGTTTTGGCATTCTCAAGTATGAATCGGGTCAGGCACTAATTTGGAAATTGATGCCAACATCTCGAGATCGATGAGTTCATAAATGTGTGTAAGAACCTTTGTTGTAGCATGTTCAATTCTTGTTGAAAGCCATTATGAGTCTAAATATGATAGCGATGAGCCATATTATGGGTATGAAGGTGAGCTTGTTCACTCCCTTATACTTTGTTAGATAAGCCACAACATCTATTAGCCCTTTGATGTGGCATGGTGAAGGGTGAAATGAGGAGGTAAGATAGTTCAAAGAGGATGGATTCACAGGGAAAAGCCCCAAAGGAGTGGAAAACAAGAGATGAGGCAATGAAATACCCGGGAGAAGAAAGATTGAAGTGTGGTCCAACAAGAGTTCAGAGATGTGAGGGAAAATCCCTAGGGAAATAAATGTACATACAGAGTGTCTCAAATGGGGGCATATACAACTTTTAAAGAATTTAAATCATGTTCAAAGAAAAAACCAATAATCTCATATGCAAGGTGGAAAACTATCATATTAAATTCAAATTTTATTATTTTATGTGAAAACAATTGTCGAAACAATGCAATAAAAAATAAAACCATCATCTTGTTGTCATTGAAAAATAAAAAATAAAAAAATACATCGCATTTTCATGAACATAAAACATCATCATAATGTCACATTATAGAACTAAAATCACAATTCGATTGTCCAAATATAATGGAACGAACATGGTATGAACTAAAAGACATCACAATGTGATGAAAGACATCAAATGGCACATTGTGATAAAAAAAAATTCTTGCCACATTGGGTTTAACAAATATTATAGAGAAATGCAATAAGAAAAGAAGAAGAAATGTCATAAAATGAAAAAAAAAATTATGAACAAGTAACACCATCAAAATGAAAAAACAAAAAAATATAAAAAATAAAACAAGACAAAAAACCTCAGTGGCATAATGTTATGCACCTAAAAACCAATGTAAACCTTAGTGAAAATGGTCAACCATTATGAACATGTTCAAATATGGTTAGCCATAGTCACTCATGATCAACCATAGTCTACTTTGGTGAACATGGCTAACCAAATTCAACCATGATTAGCCACGGTGAACATGTTTTACCGTGGGAAGTGTTGTTCACTTTCGTCAACCATGGCCAACCATGGTCAACCATAGTCAACAACATTTAACCATAGTCAAACAAATCCAATTGGAGCCAATGGTATTCAACCATAATCACCCATATTCAACCTTCTTTGTAATGGTTGGATATGGCCAACCATGTTCAACCATTGTTCAGATGGCCACCTAAAGTCAACCATGGGCCACCACGGTCAAAACTTAGTTAAATAGTTTCAAGCATTCTCAATATGTTGCACCATGTTCAACTAAAATATTTCATAGATCAACGATCATCAATTATAATCTATTATAGGCAAGTGTAATGCAATGTGAATTGGCATGGTCACCCATACTAAGCCATTTGATGATCATCATCCAACATTGTCAACAATTAATTTACCCTATTTAACAAAAGTTAATCCAAATCAACCATAGTATACTAATCAACCTCATGCATATTGACCATCAATTAGCACAACCAGATGAATAAAGTAGTGTGTATATATATATATATATATATATATATATATATATATATATATATATATATATATATATATATATATATATATATATATATATATATACTTATCGATGTCATTCTCCACCTTTCATATTCCAATTCATGTCACATTAAGTGGGAAATGATGCCTATTAGCATAATATATCAACCACTTTATTAATGTGGCCATTCTAGTTATCAACACACTCACACCTTTGCTCTTGTAAAGTATTATCTCCATTCTAAACATTATATACACCTAGAAGACACTACAATCATCTCAAAACAATATCACTACTTCAAAAGAAGATTTAGAGAAGCATTGGAGATATTAAAACGTCCTAAAAACCTCAATTGAGATGATAGACATGTGGATAGTAGAAACTAGCTCCCTCTTATCTCTCATCTATATATAGTTAATTCACATCCCTAAAAGTTCAAAATTAAAAAATTGATTATGTTAATATTAGTATCATATTACATCATTATATTAATATATTATTTTATTACATTAATATACTAATATGATTAGCCTACTGAGTGTAGAATAGAGAGTGATGGGGTGTACTATTAAGTCACTCCCTAATGTGAAGGTCACTAGTTTGAAACTCTGTGGGAAAAAATCCAGTCATGTTAAGGGCTAGTGTGGCCCAGGATGGGTGCGATCCTCGAGTGATTTAGACGGCTTAGATGCCCCTTGGTCATGATTTCTCAAGCCACAAGTCAAACTTGATATAATCTTTGGAGCACTGAAACAACTTAACCAAAAAAAAGATACTAATCTATTGATATGTTATATAAATATATTTATCTATTTATTGATATATCTCCTTGATATATTAATATATTAAATTAGTATTAATATATTGATACTTTAGTGTTATTCTATTAATAAATTAATATATAATAATATTATATTAGATAAAAATTAATACATTTATAAAGTTAATTATTAATATAATATTAAATATTAATATTATCTAATATATTAATCTATTAATATTTTATATTATTCTATATATTATATTAATAAAATAATTCATGGATAAATTTCCTTAATATATTATATTAATAAAATAATTTATGGCTAAATATCATTAATAGATTAATGTATTACATTAATATTAATATATTAGTACTTTGGTATTAATCTATTAATTTATTAAATAATTGTTTATACTTGTTTTTTCTTTTTTAGGTTTGTTTTTTCTTTTTTAGGTTTTTTTTAAGGCTTTTAGATTTTTTTTTAATTTTAGTTTCATGGTCAATTTTTTTTTTCTCAATTATTTATATTTATACATTATTCTCTTTGTTCATTTTTTCAACCATTTGGTTGTGATGATGGCTCTTGTTTTAGACTTGAAACAATGACTACAAATGATTAGCGTCGACCAATTTCCATACTCAATTTTTTCAAATGCTTAAAAGATGTTAATTCAATTTCTTTAAAAACTTAAAATATGTTATTAGAGTAAATACAAAATTTGAAATCTCTAAGATATAATTTGTAAAGGAAAAAAAATATGCAAATGTTTTTATTTTATATATTAATATAATTTATTTTAAGAGAATAACTCATATATATATATATATATATATATATATATATATATATATATATATATATATATAATCTAATTTTAAGGTTATCACTAAGACATACACAAAATTGGTGTATGAGACTTTCTTGTTTGTGGGACAAGGGACCCACCTTCATGTACCTATTTGAACCTATGACCCATCTTCATCCATCTATTTGAACCTGTGACTTTTTAGAAGGAAACCCACACACTTAACCATTAGACCCTATATATATATATATATATATATATATATATATATATATATATATATATATATATATATATATATATATATAGGGCCTAATGGTTAAGTGTGTGAGTTTCCTTCTATATATATATATATATATAATAAAAACTAAATTGAAAAAACTATTATAAAATTGGAAATTATAAGAAATAATATTTTTATCTTTTATAAAATAATATAAAAAATTCAACTATTCACAATTTTTTTTTAATATAAATTAAATTTTTAATCTTACCATTCACAAAACAACAAAACCCTAGTTACTCCACATAATTTTGTGTAAAGTTCCATTACACTCTTTCTTTATTCTTTCCTCAAGATAATGTATAACTAACTTTTCAAATTAGATTTTTTTTATATAGATTCAAATTTCTAATATCACGATTCACCAAATAACAAAACACTTGCAAACTAGCAAAACTCTTGTTTCCTCTTTGGAATTTAAGAAATGTATGAACACTGTATGATTAGCTTGTACTTAACATATAAGGTAGATGAAAATCTATTAAACTCCCATTGGTGCCATCAAATACTATATACCCAATTCATGATTAATCCGACCTAAAGGCGAATATCCTACCCGAGAGTTTTGGCAGAGAATAATGAAAGAGAAGCAACCTTTATGTTGATATACGTAAATTTAAACAAAAGTGTGTTTCGAGATATTTCTGTTATTAGGTTTTCTAGTTCCTTTTACATTCATCGTGACATGAATGGTGGTGATGTTAGTGAGGGAGAAGATGAAGTGGTTTTTAAGGTGCAAATATATCACTTTTTATGTTAATTACGTCGAGAGGTGTTCTCTGCGAGCTTGTGTGAGTAGTCACTATTCACCTAGGCAATATTAGCATTCCAATTTTGTCTTCCTTCAACCGAATAAAACCCTCACCTAAACTGCCACTTGTCTACTTACAGACTACCACTTGTGCTATACCACAACTATTTATTTTTGACAAGTTTATATCTAGATCGTCTTGTTGAGCTGAACTTAGCTCGTACTTAGTATCTCCCATAACAAAATGAGAGATTATTTCATTCACTCATTCACTTTATTTGCATTCAATATTCACCCTGCTCGCTGTTTTCACATTAAATAGTCATGGCCATTGAATAGCTATCGAATCAATAAAGGAAATGACAACTTATCAAATCTCAATCAACCAATCTTCTATAAATCTACTTAGCATGCATCATAAAATAAATCACATCAGAAGAAGACATAGGTATTATTCAACAAGCAAAGGGGATCGAACACATCAATATCTCAACCAATGAAATGGGAATGAAATAGTAACGATATCCTTGCCCTGCCTGATAGAATGCTTGAGAATGTTATGTATGTGATTTGTATTTCTTTGGTTTTTGATTTGCGGTTAATCAATGGTTTCTGAGCTGATAGCGAGCTAGCAAAAGAAATAATCAATAGTCAATGTTTCGATTGTTTCTATCTCCTTCTTGTTTTGGCCCATGAAAATAAAATCTCAACCTCGGTCCTGGAACAAGTGGAGATCCAAGTCCCAAGTTCGGTCAATTCTGTCCTTCGTTCAATTTCTATGTTCCATTATGCTTTTTATATTTTCCTCTTATTTCTACCTTCCTGCCTCCCTTGCATTAATTGTTGGATTGGATTGGCATGCCCTGCATTTAGTTTCCCCCATTCATTTTTACCTACGTTGGGTTTTCTGCATTGGGTGGAGTTTGAGGAGGTTAAAGCGGTTGGGTTAAATTCCAACACCAATATATGGTACATAGGGGTTCATTCTTTCATTGAACAGAGACATTCCAGAACATACAACCAGTGAGGGGTGCATTTTTTCAATTAGCAGGGACATTCTAGAATATCTAGCCAGACACTTCAGCGACTTGGTTTCTGAGCTTTTGGGATACAACTGGTAGGATGTCACCATTGGACATATGCTCATACATCAATATATGAGTTTATTGTATATCTTTTCAATTAACCAATTCATTGAGTTTGTAATCCACTGTCAAATCTCTTGACTTACCGAGATTATGTTGCTACTGCCATTTTTTTCTGCACATTCTACAACTTGTTGTGACCTTCACGGACTGAAAGAAACCTCTATTTCGCCTATTCCTCCATGATCTTCAGTAAAAAATGATCCTCTCAATATTTTTAGCTCGAAAGAACCAAATTTCCTATGCTTCGCATTTGAGAACCCCTGTTTAGGTGATCCTCTTTCAGAAAAACAATTGAGAGAAAATTGAATCTACCTTTTCTTAAGATGTAACTATAATCAAGGTAATCTCTCTTTGTATGGTCCGCATACTTAAACTTTCATTTCCTACTCTTTTACTCCAACATTCTGAAATTTTGAAATGCATATGGAGTCTGTTGCCTTTTTTCTTTTGGAACTTTAGTTTCTTCAAGGTGTTTTTTGTCTTACGACTCCGCGTTCTATTGGTTTGATTTGTTGTTGTTCTATGTTCTTCCCATTATTATTATTTGGAGATTTGGGTCAGTTGTTTTAATTGTTTTGGAAGTTGGATTTTTGTCTCCTATATTTCTAGATCTATTCCTCTTGGTCCATATATTCGCGCGAAAGGTTGTCCAGTAGACTATTGCAGACTAGGTTGGATCTTGCAACAATGTTCTTATGTGTATCAAAATTTAACCACATAAATTCCCTCACAATTCGAATGGTCGCAAACACCTACGAGCAACAGAACAAATTCTTTTTGTGGCCACTAAAGTCCTCGAAAATGAGAACAAATTTATCTCTCATAATGCAATGGACATCAACATCCCTGTACAACAAAAGTAACAAATGTATTCCCAACAACAACAATGGCCTCAAACTTTCCAGTGACAACTAAATTCCTTGAGAATGAGCACCGTTGTATCTCTCATAATGATCATGGACATGAACAAAAGTCTGCTATAAAGTAACATTAATTTTCTAATTTAAAATTCTCTCGCATCCTTGTAATTTAATAATTCCCTGCTGACTTTCTTTCAGTCCTCTGCATTTGCTTTGGAATCTAATACTGCCCTGAGCATATTTCTTGATATATGCGCCTTGCAGTTTCATATGCACTATGTTTTGGTTTCTTGCGTACTGTTTTTTTATTAGAATGCATTAAAGTGACTACTTTCAACAATTTGTATCGATGTTCATCAATTTATGTTATGAAACCGTTGATGGTAAATGTTGCTATATTGTCAATAATTTTGGTTTTGTTGTCCATGGTTCTGGTTATATATTTAAACAATGGTCTACTTGTTAGATGTTTTTTTATTTACTAGGTGTTTTCCTTTTCAACTCTGTCGAAAAACATGTTGGGGAATCTGGGTGTCCCAAGGATTTTCCTTTAAGTGGTCATGTCCACAACCATTGGAATCCAATTTTTTCTTAATTTCCCTTCCAACCCTTGCCAATTGCATGTTTAATATATGCATCAACTTGTAGAATATCTAAGTTAGACTATCTTAATCATACATAGAATGACAAGAAATTTACTGAACGAACGAGAACTATTACCTCAAAATGAGAATTCTAAAAAAAAAAACATAAAAAACCATGAAGAAAAAAACCCAAAAATGAAAAATTGTATGCTAGAATAATTTAATTTAATTTTTATTTATTTATTTTTTTTTGTATTTTTTTTTTTTTTTGGTAAATTTTCAACATTTTTTAAAGATGAAAGTAAAAGCCAATTTGCCAATTTTTTTTGTGCAAAAAAGAGCTTGAAAACAAAAATTGTTGATGCTGGAATAATGTCGCCAATTTTTTGTGTGCAAAAAATAGTCTGAAAATGAAAAGTGTTGATGTTGAAATAACGTCGCGAATTTTGTGTGTGCAAAAAGTAGTTTGAAAACGAAAAGTGTTGACGTTGGATTAACGTCGACCTTGAAAATGAAAAGTGTTGATGCTGAAATAACGTTGTCAATTTTTGTGCAAAAAACACCTGGAAAATGAAAAGTGTTGATGTTGGAATAACATCTTTTTCTGTTCAGGGTAAATTGTCAATAGTTTTAAATAATGACATTAAAGATAAACTATCATGACTCTAAAAAAACCTTAAAATTTCAACGATAAACATAACATTAAAGATAAAATATCATGACTGAAAAACCTTAAAATTTCAATGATAAACATGACATTAAAGATAGAATATCAAAAATCTTAAAATTCCAACGATTTTTAGGCATGTCATTAAAGATAAAATTTCATGTCTCTAAAAAACCTTAAAAATCCAAGGATGACATTAAAAATAAAAATTCAGCTTAATGAAACAAACGATTTTTAGGCATGGTATTAAAGATTAAATATCACTTGTAAGAAAATTTTAAAAAATTTAAAAAATGGATAAAATTTAAAAAATAACACAATCTAAAGAAAAAATTAAAATTAAAAAAAAAAAAACAATATATATTCTTTAATTTAAAAAAATTAATAATAGAAAAACCACACAATTAAAAAAAATGATAAAATAAAATAATTAAAACAAAAATTTTAAAATAATTAAAATAAAATATTAAAATCAAAATAGCTTAAACTTAGAAATTTAAATTGAAAAACAAAAAATTTAAATTTCCAAATAAAATTAAAATAATAATAATAATAAAATTATATAAATATATGAAAAACACATTTTCAAATAAAAATAGAAAAATAAAATTTATATATATATTTTTTAATTTAAAAAATAAAAATAAAAATAAATTTTAAAAATTATAAAAATTATAAAAAATTAAAAAGAAACATTTTTACAATTAAAATTTCAAAGATAAAGAAAACAAAAAAATATTTTAAATTAAAAACAAAAAGTTAAATTAAAAAGATAAAATAAATAAATATAAAGAAAAAGCATTAAATTAAATTATACTTAAATTAAAAAATATGCCACCTTGGGGCCATGGGGTGCGACCGCAAGGTGGGGGGAGAGCTGGCAGCTCTTCCTCCTGCCTAACGGTTGAGCCTCGCCGCCTCGGATGTGTGACAAATTTTTTTAATTTAATTATTATTATTATTTTAAATTAATTTGTTTTATTTTTTATTTTTTATTTTTTTCATTTTTTTAAATTTAATTTTTTTCTTAAACTTTAATTTTAAAAATGTCTTTATTTTTAATTTTTAATTTTTAATTTTATTTATTTTTATTTATTTTTCTAAATTTAAAAAATATAAATTATATATATTTTTTATTTGAAAATATAAATATATATATATATATATATATATAATTTTTTTTTTAAATTTTAAGTGGTTTTTTTTTTTCAATTTAAATTTTTATTATTTTAAAATTTTTATATTAATGTTCTTTTTAAATTTCAATTTCCGAATTTTAATTATTTTTCATTTTAATATTTTGATTATTATTATTTTTTTAATTTTAATTATTTTATTTTATCATTTTTTTTAATTATGCTGTTTTTTATTTTATTTTTATTTATTTTCTTTAAATTGTGTGTTTTTTTTTCCCTTTTTTAATTTATTTTTTTGACTTTTTTGTTTTTTTTTTAAAATTTAATTTTTTAAAGTTTTTATTTTTACACGTTATTTTAGTTTTATATATATATTGGAAAGGGTCACAACATTCTGGGGATCCTTCAATGCTTCGTCCCTGTTCCTCTGCGTTAAGCCCTACCTCATCATCGAACCTGGTTGATATCACATGCTCCATTCTAGGCTTGAGGGAAGCTCTTTCCTTCGCTAGTAATAATAATTAGTAGGAGAGAGACTACCTCCCTTGCATCCATCACTGGGCAAACTATTCGCAGGTTTGATCTGTGTAGATTGTTCGTTATTTGAGATTGGGCTTCCTAGTGTAAGAAAGGACACTAAGTTGTTTCTATTATGCGTTGGAAACATGCAGCAGAGTTTCTTTCCAGGTTTTGGACTCGACTCGGCTCTATCGTCACGTTTTAAGCTCATATAGCGGTGAAGTATGTTTGTGTGGTGCTCATTGGGGATAAATTTTTTCTCTGTGGAGCTCATTTTTGCTCCGTGGAGCTCCTGGGTTATATCCACTTGGTACTTATTCCATCTTTAAGTATCTTCAAGTTTTGAGAGCTGATTTGTTCTCTGGTTTGCTTACTCCATGTTGTGGTGGCTTAGAACGTTTTGGGTCTCTACTCACCCTAAACACCCTGCACAACAGACTTCCTCAGACACAGTTGATGTAGGATGGTGTTTATACGAACCGTTTAGGAGTCTGAAGGTCCAACTCTGCGAGCGTTGATGGAATTTGGGAATATTTCTATGCTACTATTGTGCTGAAGCCTAAGAGGGGCTGAGGCTCTAGTTCGGTTTTTTCCTGGAACAACCATTCTTCTTGGTTTTCCAGGGGGGGATGTATTTTCTCATCGATTAGTTTTTTCAAAAAAATTCCCAGTGAGAGGAGGTAATCTTCTCATTTAATTGAGGGCGATCCACGTCATACTAGTCGGGGTGGTTTTATGGTACTACTGCCAGTGCACATCTCCTCAAGGATCACCGTCAGTTAATGAGATAGGGGGAGGTTGTGATTTGGTACCGTCTATTGGTGGAAGTGACTTTCACTTCTTTCATCGGGTACCACTCACTGCTGGTTAGTGGTGTCCTTAGGACTTTTCCATTAATGGCTCTTAACTAAGGTGGGTGGTGCACATTTACGCCATATTGGGATAGTGGGTACTTGTGTACATAGTATGGCGATGGGTCGCACACATGCTGCCCCCGAGGTGATGCTCCTTGACGACGCTTTCGTGCATGCTCTTGAGCTGGAGGAAGCTGAGGCACTTAACGTGAAAATCGCTGGTAATTGCACCCCTTTTTCTATTCCACCCTTTTCGACCCCAATGGAGACTATCGCACTAGAGATGTATGGGGTAGGCGATGTGCAAAATCCTGTTTCGGGGAGGATATCCCTTATGGGTCGTGGTCCTGTGATTATTGGTTCTAAGAGTGAGAGGGGGAATCTGCAGGGAGTGGGGGGAGAAGTGGCGCCTATATTATAGCCCAATGTGGGCCGCACCCGAGCGAGTAAGCCTTTCAAACCTGCCATTGAAGGTCGGCTCCTTAGCTTCGGGAGCGATGTAATGTGGGAGAAGGTTGAAGCCTAACCTCGCAGGCGCTTGTTGGTAAGTGGGAATTTGCATCACACAGAAAGATTGATCTTCAGACCTGGCTAATGGGTGCCTGGAGTCTTATCATTGGTTACAAACCCCGTATCAGACAACTTCTAAATGGTTGGTGTTGTTACCATTTTTTAAAAGATGAGGACGTTCCGGAAATACTTCTGCGAACCTAGGTTCATGGACGATTGTTCTTTCCTTTGTACCGGTGGACTGTGGATTTCCACCCAATTGAAAATGCGCCTAAATCTAATATTTTATGGGTAAAGTTAATGGGTCTTCCCATCCAATTCTAGTCGCAAGCAGTTTTGCATTTGATTGGGAACAATATAGGTAGGTGTAGGTTTGTTGACCTGAAGTGCAATAGAATTTGTGACAAAGAATTTTCTGGATCCTCATCGAGGTGTCATTTTTGGGGGGATTGTCAGCGGAGTCGGACCTTGAGTGGGAAGGGAGGATCCTTCGGTAGCACCTGGACTATTGGAACATTCTATTCCATTTTCATTTGTGTCATGACACGGGATATCTCAAGCGGGCTTGTATGCTGTGGAAACATGAGATACACTGCAGTGCTCGGTGTACACATGGGACTCAGTGGGATCGGGTAAGACTCTTTTGCATAATTCCCAGTTAAGGGTTAGTGATATTGTGGGTGGGTCATCTCTGTGTAAGTTGGGTCTGGGTAATGTTTCTTCATCTAATGAGGTGGGATGCTATGAGCTCTATGAGGGTGCCAAGTCCATGGCTGGATGTCACTCTAATGTTAACAAACCCCCGGAACATTCTCTTTTGGGCCCAAATCTGCAGCCTCTTCACCAGGGCTGGGAAGAGGATTGTGCTGGGGATGTGACTATGAACATGTCAGGAAAGTTGGGTAGTATTGTTTGTGATAAATTGAACACTGAGGAGGACTCTTCTAGGTGGGGGTCAGGTCGTGGGGGTAACATGCCCGGGCTTGTTGATGTGGATTGTGTTAAATATAGGGGGGTTTTCTTACCAGACTCTGGGGGTTCTACTAAAAGTTCCCCTTTGATTGTTCCCCATGTAAATACTTTGTTGGATAACTCATTGACCCCCCTTTTTTACTCGGATATGAGGTTAGGCCTATGTGCTGATTTACCCATGTCCCCCATGTCCTCGATGCCATCAATGCCACTATTGGTTGTTACACCCTCAAATAATAGGACCACTATTCCGACAGACCCGGTGAGCCCGACTCTGTCCCCTACAAACTCGGTCAATAGTGACATTGATTTATTGCTCATTGATTCTGATGTAGGTCTGATTCCACTATCGGTAGACACTGGTAAGCAGCTATCTCCCCTCAGATTTATTAGCCCTGCCTCTCGATCGAATGTCACGATCAGGAGGGGGAAGTGACGCTCGCGGTCAAACAAAAAATATCTCTCTTCGTATGATAGGGGTGATGATCTGGATGATGGAATTTTTCAAGATGTCCTGGTCACTTTTGCATTAGACATGATTCTTAGAGCACTTGACCCTTAAGAAGGGGTGCCATGATCAATCTGATTTCTTTGAATATTTGGGGGTTGGGGGGGAGGGGAAAATTTTTGTCTTTACGTCAGTATTTGTAGAATAATTATCCAACCATTATCTTTATACAGGAGACGATGAACACATATGACAATTCTATTTCTATTTTCCACACTATGTTCCCAGATTGGTGCACAGTGGCGCAGGATGTTACGGGTATTTTTGGGGGCGAGGTTGTCATGTGGAATCTAACCTTTGCCTTGTTCAAAGAATTTGGGTTCTTTGGCAGGATCATCCTGTTAGGTTATATCCGGGGTTTCAAACATAGAGTTCATCTTATTAATTTGTATGCATCATATCATAATAAGCTTTCTTTCTAGAATAAAGTGGGAGGCAATGGTATTCTAATACTGGAAAATTTGATAATTTATGGGGATTTTAACACTACTCTAAATAAAGGGGAGATTTGGGGTTCACAGGGCAGAAAGGACCTACAGGCTGACTCGATTCTGAAGCTGTTTAAATCTTACAACCTGGTTGATTTGAGAATGAAATAAAACGAATTTACTTGGTACAATGGCAGATAGGGCAGTGATATGTTATGTAAGAGGATTGACCCACTACTACATTTGGCAGAAATTCTGACACTTGGTTCCGACGCTTTTGACCAAATGTCAGAAATTTCCCCAAAATTTTTCCATCCCGCCCGAAACTGTCGCTATACCGACGTTTATAGAAACGTGTCGCAATACCGACACTTAGAAAAGTGTCACAATTGCGACGTTTGGAGGAAGACGTCGCAATTGCAACACTATGGCCCAAAGCGTCGCTATTGAGACGACTCCAATCGTCGCAAGTGCGACACAATGTCTAGGTGTCGCCATTGCGACGTTTAGGTACCCGTCGCAATAGCGGCACTTTTTCCGTCGTCGGTATAATGACACTTATATGCGCGCCACATAAAAATACGAAACTTATATGCGCGCTACATAAAAATTCGAAACTTATATGCGCGCTACATAAAAATGATTTTATTGTTTCGTATCCGTCGCAATAGCTACATTAACAACTGATATGACGCGCGCATTCGCCCTCCGCTCTTGCAGAACAGCATTCTCCCTAAGCTCTTGCAGAACAACATTTTCCCTCAGCATTCGCACTCAGCTCTTGCAGAACAGCAT
This sequence comes from Pinus albicaulis, assembly GCA_034641835.2. Taxonomy (NCBI): domain Eukaryota; kingdom Viridiplantae; phylum Streptophyta; class Pinopsida; order Pinales; family Pinaceae; genus Pinus; species Pinus albicaulis. The sequence continues at coordinate 1,078,250,896 of CM076575.1, read as the reverse complement.
TTTCCCTCAGCATTCGCCCTCAGCGTTCGCCCTCAGCTCTTGCAAAACAGCATTCGCCCTCAGCTCTTGCAAAATGGTAAGTTCTTACTGCAGGCCCTTCCTCCTATAGTAGGGTTTACTCTATTTGGGTTTTTTTGGTCAATTCCATTGGATTGTGTTAGGCTGTAGGGTTCTCTCTAGATGTCAAGAATCAAGATTCAATACCCTCTATTATATTCATCACCCAATACAAGATTTAAATTTTTCCCAAAGAAACGCTTATTAATTTGGCAGCCATTATTTCTCCCTGCTTTAAAAACCCTACATTTAAATGAAAATAAGCATTGCATTTCAACTACAAAAATCTATTAGTGTTCAAATGTACATGTGTGCTACATTAACGTCTGATATCACGTGCGCATTTTCCCTCCGCTCTTGTAGAACAGCATTCGCCCTCAGCTCTTGCAGAACAACATTCGCCCTCAGCATTCGCCCTGAGCTCTTGCAGAACAACATTCGCCCCGAGCTCTTGCAGAACAGCATTCGCCCTGGATTCGCCCTCAGCTCTTTCAGAACAGCATTCACCCTGCATTCGCCCTCAGCTCTTGCAGAACAGCATTTTCCCTCAGCATTCGCCCTCAGCGTTCACCCTCAGCTCTTGCAGAACAGCATTCGCCCTCAGCTCTTGCAAAATGGTAAGTTCTTACTGCAGGGCCTTCCTCCTATAGTAGGGTTGACTCTATTTGGGTTTCTTTGGTCAATTCCATTGGATTGTGTTAGGCTGTAGGGTTCTCTCTAGATGTCAAGAATCAAGATTCAATACCCTCTATTATCTTCATCACCCAATACAAGATTTAAATTTTTCCCAAAGAAACGCTTATTAATTTGGCAGCCATTATTTCTCACTGCTTTAAAAACCCTACATTTAAATGAAAACAAGCATTGCATTTCAACTACAAAAATCTATTAGTGTTCAAATGTACATGTGTGCATCACTTGTGTAGGGTATTCCTTTTCCACTTTCACATTATCCAAGAATGTGTGCAGTATAGTTCATAATTTTTGTGATTTAGATTGTCTTGAAAAAGGAAAGGTAAATTATTTCCCATGGAAAAAGAAGGTTTTCCCTTTTTATAGGTTGTTTGGACTTACGTGGAAATATTTATGGTATGCCTTTCATATTATGTAGTTTAAATTTGAATTAACAGATTATTCTACATGAAAATATAATTACCTATGTGATGTCCTTCATCACTAATTAAAAGTATAGGGTTTCAATTTCCTAGACTCTAACTCATCTGATGCTAAATTCTAGGTTCTCATTGGTGGATCACTCTTCCATTGATTTCCTTTCCCTCTGGATCTTGTCATACTTTAAAAGTCATCAATGATACATATATTATTTCAGGTATCCCAAAAAGCTTTATAGTAGAACATATTGTGAAGTTTTTTTGACACTTGAGGATTCTTTTTAGAACTGCAACGTGGTCTATGCTATCGAGTTATATATCAAGCAACTTGTCCTTAATAACCACACTATGAGGTAGGTTCAACCAGTTTGAACTTGTTGGGACATAACATATGAAGTTGTGTGATGAGTCCATATCACAGGTCTATTATGGTGACAAAAGTGAAGACACGTAATGATAGTTATTATGTTAACATTACTAGAAACATTTTCGAAATTATCCATGCTATCAAGATGTCAAAATTCTAGGCATTAGGTGTCAATACTCGTAGCTAATAGATAATAATAATAATATTAAAAAATTACAACTTTATTCTTGAAATATGATTGTTACACATTGGTAACCTAGTTCATGAGTTACTATCACCCAAAGATTGCAAAACAAACTTAAAATATAAATTAAACCAACATGAGAATCCAACTAAGGGTTTCTCGACAAAATCATACCATAACCTGGCATTTTGAAACCCAAATTTGAATCCATCATAAGTAATACAATGCAAATTCAGATGGATTTTCAATGCATGTTTGCATGCTACACTTATTCTCTGTCTAGATATCATTTTTTAAATGGAACCATTAGTCAAGCCCACAGTCCTTTTTATGTGAAAAATTTCAGCTCTATTTGAGCTCTTTTTTGCTCCACCACCTCCATAAAGTTTAAACATATGCAAACATATATCATGATCTTGGAATTCCATTACATATGTATGTTCCAATGTTCCATAATCATGCCCCACCATCAATTTAAGAAATTTCCATTGAATATCGTTACACATTGGTAACCTATTTCATGAGTTACTATCACCCAAAGATTGCAAAACAAACTTAAAATATAAATTAAACCAACATGAGAATCCAACTAAGGGTTTCTCGACAAAATCATGCCATAACCTGGCATTTTGAAACCCAAATTTTAATCCATCATAAGTAATACAATGCAAACTCAGATGGATTTTCAATGCATGTTTGCATGCTACACTTATTCTCTGTCTAGATATCATTTTTTAAATGGAACCATTAGTCAAGCCCACAGTCCTTTTTATGTGAAAAATTTCAGCTTTATTTGAGCTCTTTTTTGCTCCACCACCTCCATAAACCAGTGTTACACGGGGTCTCGCCCCCCCACCTAGGGGTCTAGATTCCTCGCCCCCTCGCGCTCCGAGGTCTTGGGGACTTCTAGGGGATGTTTCCCTCACACCCCCTCACGTCCCCTCACCACCCCTTTTAGTTTATGGTTTCGTGTTAAAAGTTGATGTGCCACTTAGCATATTTGAGAATCCAAGTGATTCTGATTCAGATGGTGACATGGTTGATCTTGATATATTCGTGCAAAAGTTGGATGCAGAGACTAGTGGGGCATTAACTTGAGCATTTATGCTCATTTATCAGTATGATGATATCATTTGATATTCATATGTTATGTTTTATGTTTTATGTTTCAGACATAACTTATTTGCGTTTAAGTTTTATGTTTCAGACTTGAGTTGTAAACTTCAGTTTAAACTCTATTTTAAATCTTGATATAATATGTCATATGATATCTTAAACTTTATTTTCATTGTACATTGTTAGTAGTTACATTAATGATTATATAGTTACAAACTTACAAACTTATATGCATGATTGTATGATGTATGTTTTAACTTTTAACTTTTAAATTTGTTTCAATTATATGATTCATCATTCATCGATTTGTAATTTTATCATTTATGATTTATCTTTCATGATGTAAGTGTATGATGACTGTATATACATTCCTTGAAAAAATATAGTTACATTTTAAATATTAAATTTTATAATTTTTATGACCCCGACGTCCCCCCACGTTTCCTGAAAATTGGTAGGGAGCTTTTGCATAGGCCGCTCCCGCGCTCCCTCACCCCCTCGCTCCCACCTCCAGGGGACTTGGTGGAACATTGCCATAAACATATGCAAAAATATATCATGATCTTGGAATTCCATTACATATGTATGTGCCAATGTTCCATAATCTTGCCCCATCATCAATTTAAGAAATTTCCATTGACTATCAAATTATGGAGGGGGGGAACTTTTTGCCGCAACATTTGGCTCAAAATCAGGGACCATCTTCGTATGAGGTGAATGAGAACTATAGATATTTGAAGAAGTGGATTAGTGCCTTTTCCTCTAGCCATGGAGTCATATACAGTCATCCATCACAAAAATTTGTCTTTGTTCATTCTCACCTTGAAAGTTGCAAAAAATCATGCCCTAATTGAAACGACACTAAATTTGAAAGATATAATAAAAATGCAAGCTAGAAGTGCCCTATTAATACAAAGGGGAAACCTTCCTACCTACCCTAACTGAGATAAATTTTGATTGAATAGGAAACATGATATTTCCTATGGAGTTGATCCAACAACTTGTTAAATGTATGGGACTAAATCATGCATTTGATTTCCAGGGAAACATGCGCATGAAGAGAAAAAGTGCAGAATTAATGAAAAATCCATACATGCCACTTATAAAAACTACACCGAAAGGTCAAAAAATACTTAAGGCCTTAACTTAATTTGAATCCAAAAATGACAAAATAGGATTAGTGAAAACACGAGAGTGGTGTGGGTGAACAACATAAATAAAAAGTGAAGATACCTTTTCCCAAGATGCCTTTGTCACCGTTGTATGAAAACATGTTTTCCTTTCCCTTTATACATGCAAGTGAATGCATTATAGGTATGGTGTTTTCCCAGAATAGGATAAGCCTACTTAAATATATCATTCGTGGATTGAATGTTTGGGTGCCTTAATGTGCAATGACATGTTTCCAGGACTGAATTCAATGCAAGGCATATTTGAAACTCTATCTTTGTCTTCCGGTGTCTTATTATAAATTATTTCAGTTTTCATTTTTGTGTTTTCAAGTTAGATATTGTTTTCAAGTTTTTACATTTATAATTTTATTGCAATGTGGCAGACTGATCAGAGCAGTGCAGGAACAACCCCGAGACAGGATGATCGCGGAAAGAGGCCAGCGGAAGAACATGTAAAGTGCCAGCATTGCTCTATCTTTAGGTATTTTAGTTATTTACATAATTGAAATAATATTAATTTTGTTCAAATATGCAGACACCTAGCCATGGTACGCCTGATGATTCCCTCTTTGAGGAAGAGCTTTTTTCATCCCTATCTCCAGTGTTGTTGTTGCAAAAAAAGGCACGAGATGCAACGTCGAATTTAATGCTTTGATAGATGCGCCTCAAACACCTGAAACAGAAGAGAGGATACAACATCTTATGAGGCAGCTAAATAGATATCAGGTAATAATAAAAAGTCAAAAGGATATTTTTTTTGTTCTGCATGAGATTAATTGTGATAGTTTGATTTTTAATTTTTACATTGACTAAACTAACAAAAAGTTCTTTTGTATGTAGCGTCTTCTGGCATTTGCTGAACCCGGTGTTGGTGGTAGTGGGACACAAGGGCAAGAGACTGCCCAACAACCCTCTCGTTACCTTTCTATCGGCCCTCAAGCCCGAACGGCGATCCTCACACCCCCGCCTAAGCGAGGATCTGTGCTCAACTCGTCGAACGTGTTAAGGGCCAGATGAGGCCGATATGCTGCCGCATTATTACAAGCCCAGCTACACGTGTCATCGTTGTGTGATTCATTAATGGCACGTTGTTGGCAAGAATGAGGGTAACCCTATAAAGCATGTACAACTCCTGTGTAAATTTTAATATTTTTAACTATTTCATGTACTTTATCTAAAACATATTTATCATGATTTTTATTTTTAAATTAATGATAATATCTTCTTTTTCTTTGGTTTTTTTCTGTGTAGGAAACAATGAGTTCTACAAGTTTTTGGAGAGCCATGCATTGGTAATTTTTGGCCCAACCATACTCACAGGGTGGAATTCCCAGAATTCCAACCTGAAAAAATAACTTCTAGATTACCTAGAAGCCATTTTTGGGGTCGGCACATTTGACAGAACAGTGGTGGCTCGGGTAGCCGACAAATATTTGAAATATACCAGGGACACCTATAGGACGCAATTGAAATTTAACCCTAGATACAAGCATCCTCTCATAGTTCCAGAGAGTGAGTGGAGAGAACTCATCCATGACGGAAAAGAGAAAAGGGAAAAGAAAGAAGAAAAAATGCCAACTGGACCCGCAAGGTAAATTACAACTTTAATTCAATAGCTTTAATTTTCTCTATGTATAAAATAAAAGTGTGCTACGTCATATTTGACTTAAATATTTTGATGCTAGGTTGCTCCCGACACCCTCAAAGGCCACCAAAGCTAGATAGAGAAAAAGGGCCATCACGCTTATTGGGCCAGTAGGTTACTTGAAGCTAGCTAAGAATTGTAATTAAGTAGCTAAACATCTATAATTAATTGTATCGCCGCCCAACGTTTTTGTAATCCTATCAAATATGATTAAAAATACACAATCATCTGTAACGTAGGGTGATGACTTCGGAACAGAAACTACAGAGGAAGATAAAAATATCGCTTTCCATTTCAGCTATCAAGCTGTAGTTGAACGTCGCAGAAGCTTGGGGCAGGTCCCAAGATCCAGAATGTCTGATAAGGTAAAACATTAACCTTTCAATATGTTTTTTTTTTTCCATAAATTTAATGTCTAACAACTTTGTTTAAATCAAGGGAGCAACACTACCGACGAGGAAAATAACCCAGTTTTAGAGCCAGATGTAGATGATCCTCACATGCAACCTGATCATTGTAGTGGGGACCGGGCCGACAATGCTACTATCAGTGAGGGCCGTGACGGTAATTAATTTCCACTTATAATTTTTTCTAATTATACCTTGGTGGTTGTCCTTATAACATTTTTTGTTTAAAATGATAGTAGAATGTTTCGAGGATCTTACCACTCGTGAGAGGAAGACAGGTAACAAATTTAATCTGGGCGATTAACCGTGTGCAAATTGTAAATAATCTCACTGGGTAATTTTTTTATTAATATTAATGTAATCCAGTTCATGTCAAATTTAAACCGATACTCAAAATTTAATTATTATTCTGCTTTTATATGGCGTTCCGTCACCGGATGACCATCGACAATGCAACTAGGTCATCGGCGACAACTGGTGCACCAGGTAAATAATCTCATTGCAATTTTTTTTATTAATATTACCGAACTAGTTCAATGATATTTAAAAACTGACAATTAAAATTTAATATTATCTGCTTTTGTAGGCGATGCCCCGTCACTGGATGAGCCCAGACATCGTGAATACGCAACTAGGTCAGCAGTGCGGGTTGAAAGGCACGAAACAGGAGCAGAGCACGATGATATTGATGATGTAATTAGGAGCTTTAAAAATAGGAAGAAGAAAAAGAAAATTTGACAATGTAAAATATTGTATTGTTATAAGACAAACGTTACCATACTTGGAACGTTTTTTTGCGTTATATAAAAAACTCATTTATCATACTATTTTTATGTCAAGCATTAATTGCAATGTTTCCTTGTGTACTTTTTGTTGAATTGTTTTTTTACTAGTTATTGAATATTTTTTTTTATGCTCATGAAAGTAAAAATTGAAATATAGATTGGGTATTGGGGAATTGTGAGTGATGTGAGGGGGGGGGAGGGGCCATAAGAGCTTCCACCTTCACGTGGTTGGCCCTGTTTATTAGAGAATAATTTATTGGAGCGATTTAATCTTGGAGCAAACCTCCCTCGATCCAGTGTAGCAACAAAAAAGTCACTGTTGACTTAGTTGCTACTCTTTGAGATCGTGGGAGGCTTGTTCCAAGTTCATGCGACTCCAATAAATTGTTCTTGAAACGAAGAGGAGCTTATTCAGGTATGTTTTGAAATTTTCAACATATGTTCTAACATTATCATAAGAATTCATCTTAGAGTAAAAAATACTACATCAATTACTTGTATTTATTGTATAGATAATGATGGATTTTGATTGACTTGGCAGTGTAGGTACAAATCCTCTTGCATCATGAGCAATACAACTTGTCAACCATGGTCATGTCCAGGATATTTTTGCTTGTGCGCTTGACCAGTTTCGTAATGCCACATTTTGTAAGTTCCTTTACAGTTCATAATTCAATATTAAGCTTGTTCATGATTATTATCTAGGTTTTTTGTATGTGTTTTTTCATCTATTTGATTGTAAGAAACTATGCATGTTTCCTATTGTTCACTATGATTTCTCCCATTACCACTCCCAGGATGAATCCGACTTTATTGTTACATAGGTTACTTTATTGTTACTATGATTTCTCCATTTACGATTTCATAGTTTACATCATGTAAAGTTGTCAATCTCAGGTTGGTGATGAGCTTTAGTTCTCCAGATTTGGGGCTTTTCTGATATTTTCTCCCTCATGTCATTCCCGCATCACCTCGTTGTTTGAGCATGCCAATTGTCTACCACTTGTACCAATTGGCACATGTCAATCTCTGAGTGGTGCCACATTTCACCTATTTTCAGTGAGAGTTTAGGGTTTCTCTAACATAGCTTCAGAAATCCGATTCAGTGCCTGCTTGAATATTGTTACATAATACTTATGGTTTGGATTGATGAGCATGTTCTGAATGGTTGGTTGATTCATAAGAACCACCCATAAATCTCCCTTCCTCTAACACACAGAAAATAAAAATTTCTTTGACAGGAGACAGAGTTTCAATACTTTGAAAACAAACTTCTATTCCCTTCAATAACTCAAAAAAAAAACTATTACACTACTTCCTCACTGAGAGGGATTACAAAATTATGACTGCTACAAAATGCAGTGCATAAAACCAACTCACTGTCTGTTCAAAACAAACATATTCTGTCTCTAAAACACTCTGCTGTGTTTTTCCTTTTCGCACTGCTGTGCATACACACTTAAAAAGTTACACTCAGTCTTTCACTTTTTACACACTGCTGTGTAATAAAAAATTTACGTACTGTCTATAAAAAAAACTACCAAGCTTTTTCGACCTGTTTATTTTTATATGCCGTAACATATAAAACATATTATAATAAACCCTCTTTTAAAAAAAATAAAATTAAAACTAAATTCTATGGCCCACCTTTCATTTCGTATATGATATATATATAACATATGTTTAAAACATATGTATATATTAAACTATCAAAACATTAAAGAACCCTTTCCGTTGGACTTCAAAAGTCTGAATAGATTGAATTTCAAACCAAATTCGCGTTCCAAAATGGGATGCTGACGTCTGCCTAATTTTAACTCGAATTCTCAATCCAATGTGCCCTATTAAAAATTCGGGTCTGGTTTTCAGGTTTTCAGATTCCCTTCAATTTCATGCGATCCAATATTAATGCTCCACGTGTCCTCCTTTTGAATTTACAAAACTGTCGGGTAAATTTCTGTTTGTTTAATTTCTGGTTGGTGAATTGCGTTAATGCTGGCTGTTGTGTTTAAATACAATCCTGTACAGAAATATGGCCGTGGCCGTCTACAAAAAAAACTTGCAGGAATTTTAAATGATGAATTAAATTTCTGGATGGCATGCAAGCAACCTCCAAAAAAAAATGTTGCTGCTGCATCCGTCCTTCTGCTGCAGCAGTTGAAGTTAAAATTCAACAGCACAGGGTTTAATAAGTGAGGGTGTAAAGGTAACTTTTTGTCGATGGTACCGGATTAAGATCATCTATTCATTTTTGTAGGGTCTTATGGTGTTTGGTTTTTTAGTTTTGGGTTGGGTTTATTGAGTCTAAGATAGTTTTTGAGTGAAAAAATTGCTATCAGGTATTAAAAATTTTTGGTTCTTTGTCAAAATTTATGAGCTTGTTAGGAAATACAAAACTGACAATGGTTGTATCTTAAATTTGTGGAAAATAATTTGAAATGAAACCTTTTTGTTTAGGTTGTTGCAGCAGGTGCAAACCCCATTCAAATTACTAGGGGCATTGACAAGATAATAAAGGCCCTTGTTTCGAAACTCAAAATTTTGTCAAAGGAGGTAAACGCTTGCCTTTTGAGTAGGCTGGTTTTCCTTTTTGCTGATGGTTTGGTGTATCTAATTGAATTAGTTGCCTAAGGTATTTTTGGTTGCAAACTCCTTTTAATTTTTCATACGTATTGGCCTTGTGGAATACATTTGATTGTGTGGTCTTGTTAGATCTACAACATTTGTAGTTGTTTAGTCTTATGGCCGAGGTGCACTTTTATTATGGAAATAGTTGATGCAATATTGTCATTTAATCCTTACTGCAGGGTAGCATGTTGAGAAGTTTTTTGAGAAACATTTGGTATTCAAAATGACACTTGATCCTATACAGCATCATGCACTTGACTTCAAAATTTATATTCAAAGTGTGCCAGACAATTCTTGCAAAATTTCAAATATTTATGTTGTTTTAAACCATTATCTTTTTCATGTATTGGATGCTGAAAATGTGAAAAAGACTTTGGTATGAAAACAACTGGTGAATAATTTCCAGCAAAACAGCCACTTCCAAGACATGATTTAGAAGTAGAACAAATGTGCTTATGAAGCATAGAAAGATATCCTCGATGCATTGTCAATGTTTGGCTAGGGTTATTTTTGGAGAAAATAACTCCTTATTCCTAGAATAGTGATCTTCAATACAAGTAAATGCCAGAGAAGAGAGATCATCGTGTGACGCAACAAAACTGAAATTGGACCCCCAAGGAGAGCCGGTGTGTCTACAATCGCTGTGTCAGCATTTTCCCTTGGTGTACCCCGTTCTTTTCCTCCAGCCTGAGTCTTAATTGACTTCTTCTTTCTTCGGGTTTATTTATCAAATTCGTAGAATTTGATAAATAAATACTATCCACAATGGTTTGACTTTAATTTATATTCCCGACTTTATATTATCTCCAATCCTTATAACCAATGTTTAACTTTCAACACTTTGTATTTATACTCCACGTTTCTTTTAAAATAAATAACTTGTAATGAACTTTCGGCTCTATATTTCACCACCCAGCCTTACAACAATCACGCTCCAGACTTATGCTAATTATCCGCCAATCGTTTCATTAAACAATTTCATTATACTCCGGCCCCACCTATATATATCAATAACCAATCAAACACTCGTATCGTACCTGGCTATCCTCCGCACACCTTAGTTAACCTCCGGGCAAGTTCAACGTGCGACTACCGTCCGATGGCCCTTCTCCAAATCAACGACTCTGGGCAATTTCGCTCGGCTTCCAACCCCCGGTTTAACGATGGTTAGCTAAGCAACTGTTGTTTGTCGGGGCCGGCTCGCCACGTGTCGGACTCCTGCTGGAATCGCCTTCGCGACAGGAAATACCGCCATTCCGTGCTGTGCTTGGCAGCAGGCAACCCGCGTGATTCCGCTCGTGGTTTTGGTAGAGGGCTTGACCACCGGTGCATGTCTGGTTCCGCTATCCTTTTGTTTGTTAACTCATGTCCAATCCTCGGGTCAGGTTCCGAAAGCACAACAATTTTGTCTCTTTATTAAGCGGGATTTTAATATGTGTATTATCAAAGAAAAACAACACAAATTTTATAAGAAAATTGTTCAAAAGTCAAGCCCGCCGGACTTCAAACGGCGATAAACCATAATTCAAACCAAATTCGCGTTCCAAAATAGCCTGCTGACGTCGGCCAATTTTGTGACGCGAATTTCTTATCAAATTTTCCCTAATATTTTACGGGTCCGGATTTCCACTGCGCGAGCGGCCCAAACAAAGATCCGCTCCAATCAATTTTTGCCACGTGTCCTCAATAAAACTTGCCCTGCTCCCGGCTGCGGGTGCATTCGATGGCGTTTAAGGTGATGGGACATGGATATGGCGATTTCATATCATTCGCATTAACATTTAACGCCGTTCAATTAAGTTTTCACATCAAATCTACATTAATTAATTTTTAACACTGTTCAAGATCGGACCTCCACTCCTCTGAGCGATTCCGCACGCTCCAATTTGATCCGGCCTTCGGCTCTCATTATTAATGATCAGAGATTCATTATGACAGCCGTCCTTTGATTGCATTGCAGACGGGTCGACATAAAAAATGGCGTTTAGCCATGGTATTTCAGACAAGCCGGTTGCTGGATTACACTGTCTGGTAACTGCGATGATAAGGAGAAGTGGCCAGCGGAACTTCTGCCTAGACTTTGCTGCATATTTCCATTTCTCTCGGTTCTGTCTCTGTCTATCTTCCTCTGTTAATTGGAATTTTGCTTCTTCGTCTCTTGTGCCCACTGCGCCTGAGATTGCACCCATGCCTCGCGTGCGTCATAGGATGCGTTGCCGCAGGGGGAGCACTAGACGTCAATCCCGGCACGCTCCCTCCAGCACCTCAACAGAGATGACCTCCGGCCAGTCCAGTGATTATTACTTAGGTAGATATCCAAATACTAGGAGTGGGTGGGGTCGGCTTGTAGCATCTGGCCACCGTATGGATTCCCCTGCTCCTGGCTTCCCCACCGCTAGTTCACCTTCTCCCACGACGCGCACTGCGCAATTTTCCTTTGATTGCACTCTCAACCGCCCGCGAATCACAGCTGTAGTCACTGTGGTCTTCCGCGAGGAGGCCCAAACGCAGGAAGAATGCACCCGTCCGGCGGGTCTGAGCTCGAAAAAAGCCGGCCAGCATTCGGGCCTTCAGGAGGGGAGCCGTGGCATGCATGAGGAGGTAGCACCTAGCGATCCTGGACCTTCCGAATTAGGATGGTGCCGAATCGTGGAGGAACCAGCGGTGGATTAGTTTGGTTAATTTATTTTTCTTGCTTAGCAGGCCCAGTTAATTGGGCTGCTTTTAGTTTATTTTACTGTGCTGGACCTTTAAGTAATATTTTTGAATTCTGTAAATTAAACGTTCAAGACTGGTTTCCCCGTATGAGGGCAGTCTTCTTAATTTTTGATTTTTTGATGACAAATTTGCCATGAGTATGGCCAGGCAATGTTTTTGACTTCGGTGTAATTTTATTCGCAATGTTAATAGATTAACTTTACTTTGAATTCTCACATGATTAGCGTTTTTCTTGATCTGTTCAAGGATTTTGGGTACTTTACTTTGTATTTGGAACAATGGACGTCGGTACTCTATCTGTTGCTTTACTGTTCTACATACTACTATTTCACTTTCTTATAGATGCCTCGGGCATATTTGAATGCTTTCTCAGATTGTTGATAATCTCCATGTGGACCGTTACTGGATTTTATATCATGTCCAGACGGGTCGACATAAAATGGCGTTTAGCCATGGTTTTTCGCATGCTTCTACCATTGGATTACACTCTGTCTCGTAATCAGACGATAAGGAGAAGGTCACGAACTGCTTAGACTTGTCGTGATATTTCCATTTCTCTCTGCCTGCCTCCTCGTCACTCCGTCAATTGAACTCTCGCTTCTTCGTTCCTCGCCCACCGCGCCGAGATTGCCCCCATGCCTCGCGTGCGTCATAGGATGCGTTGCCGCAGGGGGAGCACTAGAGGTCAATCCCGCCGCGCTCCCTCCAGCACCTCAACAGAGATGACTTCCGGCCAGTCCAGTGATTATTACTTAGGTCGATATCCAAATACTAGGAGTGGGCGGGGTCGGCTTGTAGCATCTGGCCACCGTATGGATTCCCCTGCTCCTGGCTTCCCCACCACTAGTTCACCTTCTCCCACAACGCGCACTGCGCAATTTTCCTTTGATTGCACTCTCAACCGCCCGTGAATCACAGCTGTAGTCACTGTGGTCTTCCGCGAGGAGACCCAAACGGAGGAAGAATGCACCCGTCCTGGCGGCCCGAGCTCGGGAAAAGCTTCTCGGCGCATTCTGTCCTCTTGTGGAGGGGAGCCGTGGCATGCATGTGGAGATAGCACCTAGCGATCCCGGGACCTTCCGAAGGATGGTGCCGAATCGGAGAGGAGCCTCGGAGGAACCACCGGAGGATTAGTTGGGTTAATTTGTTTTTCTTGCTTAGCAGGCCCACTTAATTGGGCTGCTTTTAGTTTATTTTACTGTGCTGGACCTTTGTAATATTTTTGAATTCTGTAAATTAAACGTTCAAGACTGGTTTCCCCGTATGAGGGCAGTCTTTTTAATTTTTTGATTTTTTGATGACAAATTTTCCATGAGTATGGCCAGGCAATGTTTTTGACTTCGGTGTAATTTTATTCGCAATGTTAATAGATTAAATTTACTTTGAATTCTCACATGATTAGCGTTTTTCTTGATCTGTTCAAGGATTTTGGGTACTTTAATTTGTATTTGGAACAATGGACGTCGTTACTCTATCTGTTGCTTTACTGTTCTACATACTACTATTTCACTTTCTTATAGATGCCTCGGGCATATTTGAATGCTTTCTCAGATTGTCGATAATCTCCATGTGGACCGTTACCGGATTTTATATCATGTCCCTGTATGTGACATGGGGTATTTTTCTATCATTGTCTGGGGTGGGACTTCCACTTTTCTGGATGGATATTTGGGTTCCAATCTTCAGATGTGAAAATGTAATGACTTCATGGACTATTTTACATCATATAATATATTCAAAACAACGTTTTTTCTCTTGTGAAAAAAAAATGATTAATGTTTATCACTCTGCCTTCAAAACTAGCGATGCCGGTCTATGTTGCTGGTTTATTGATATGGTCTGATGGTATTTTTATATTTTGGACATATCACACTCCTCACATGATTAGCGTTTTTCTCTGTTCAAGGATTTGGGTACTTTAATTTGTATTTGGAACAATGGACGTCGGTACTCTATCTGTTGCTTTACTATTCTACATACTGCTATTTCACTTTCTTATAGATGCCTCGGGCATATTTGGATGCTTTCTCAGATTGTCGATAATCTCCATGTGGACCGTTATTGGGTTTTATATCAAGTCCTTGTATGTGACATGGGGTATTTTTCTATCACTGTCTGGGGTGGGACTTCCACTTTTCTGGATGGATATTTGGGTTCCAATCTTCAGATGTGAAATGTAATGACTTCATGGACTGTTTTACTTCATATAATATATTCAAAACAACGTTTTTTCTCTTGTGAAAAAAAAATGATTAATGTTTATCACTCTGCCTTCAAAACTAGCGATGTCGGTCTATGTTGCTGGTTTATTGATATGGTCTGATGGTCTTTTTATATTTTGGACATATCACACTCCTCACATGATTAGCGTTTTTCTCTGTTCAAGGATTTTGGGTACTTTAATTTGTATTTGGAACAATGGACGCCAGTACTCTATCTGTTGCTTTACTATTCTACATACTGCTATTTCACTTTCTTATAGATGCCTCGGGCATATTTGGATGCTTTCTCAGATTGTCGATAATCTCCATGTGGACCGTTACTGGGTTTTATATCAAGTCCCTGTATGTGACATGGGGTATTTTTCTATCACTGCCTGGGGTGGGACTTCCACTTTTCTGGATGGATATTTGGGTTCCAATCTTCAGATGTGAAAATGTAATGACTTCATGGACTGTTTTACTTCATATAATATATTCAAAACAACGTTTTTTCTCTTGTGAAAAAAAAATGATTAATGTTTCTCACTCTGCCTTCAAAACTAGCGATGCTGGTCTATGTTGCTGGTTTATTGATATGGTCTGATGGTCTTTTTATATTTTGGACATATCACACTCCTCACATGATTAGCATTTTTCTCTGTTGCATGGTTTTGGGTACTTTAATTTGTATTTGGAACAATGGACGTCGGTACTCTATCTGTTGCTTTACTATTCTACATACTGCTATTTCACTTTCATGGACTGTTTTACTTCATATACTGCTATTTCACTTTCATGGACTGTTTTACTTCACTATTGTAGGGTCTTGGGTACTTTAATTTGTATTTGGAACAATGGACGTCGGTACTCTATCTGTTGCTTTACTATTCTACATACTGCTATTTCACTTTCATGGACTGTTTTACTTCATATAATATCTTCACTTTCATGGATTGTTTTACTTCATATAATATCTTCACTTTCATGGATTGTTTTACTTCATATAATATCTTCACTTTCATGGACTGTTTTACTTCATATAATATCTTCACTTTCATGGACTGTTTTACTTCATATAATATCTTCACTTTCATGGACTGTTTTACTTCATATAATATCTTCACTTTCATGGACTGCTTTACTTCATATAATATCTTCACTTTCATGGACTGTTTTACTTCACTGTTGTAGGGTTTTGGGTACTTTAATTTGTATTTGGAACAATGGACGTCGGTACTCTATCTGTTGCTTTACTATTCTACATAATGCTATTTCACTTTCATGGACTGTTTTACTTCACTGTTGTAGGGTTTTGGGTACTTTAATTTGTATTTGGAACAATGGACGTCGGTACTCTATCCGTTGCTTTACTATTCTACATACTGCTATTTCACTTTCATGGACTGTTTTACTTCATATAATATCTTCAAAACAACGTTTCTCGTCTTTTAAAATTTTAATTTTTTTTTTTAAAATTGAACCCTCCGTCGGTCTACCGACGCCTTGTAGACGTCGGAACTGCGACAACCCAGCGACGTCGGAAGAGAGACAATATGAAAACGTTGGAAGCACGATGTTCCAAACTTCGGACCACATATCGTCGGAATTACGACATCTTCCAGACGTCGGAAGAGTGACGTCCAAAACGTCGGACCACGTTTAGTCGAAATTGCGACAGTTTACAAGCGTCGGAAGAGCGACGCCAAAACGTCGGACCACGTTTAGTCGGAACTGCGACGGTTTATAAGCGTCGGAAGAACGACGTCCAAAACGTCGAACCACATTTCACTGGAAGTGCGACAGTTTACAAACGTCGGAGGTGCGACGGTTTGTGAGACGTCGGAAGAGTGACGCCTGTTCGGAACGACGGAAGAAGTGTCAATAGTGCGACACTTTTTACTTGCGTCGGAACGGCGACGGCATGAAAAACCATGGTTTGTCCGCCCCCGAACTGTCGCTCTTGCGACGAATATGTGTCGGAATAGCGACGAATTGGCCGTCGGAATTTCCGCCAAATTCTCTAGTGCCTCTTCGCTCCCTCTTTTAATTATGACCGTCCATCCCATAGATCCGACAGCTGAGATCTAATCCGCTTTGACCGCATCCCACCTAATCACCCGTGAATCTTACCTGTTATATAGACAAACCTGCACCGTCTGATCAGAGCACCCTCATCCAACGGTGGAGAATGTGTTTCGCATAAATTTTACACCTGGAGGTTAACGTTCCAAAAAAATGCGAAATGGGCAGTTTTGAAGAGGACACGTGTCATGCAATGACATATATTTTTTTTTTTCGGGAGATTTTCAAAACTACTCCAATGCCATGCGAAAACATTGGTTTTCTTATAAAAAACCACCTCTTCCCCTCTGCTCCTGAAAGCTCCATCACCAATCTCAGCCGTCCATCTGATCAGATCAACGGTTCCCATTCCATCGCATTCCCATTTAACTTTCTTCCATCGGGTTTCCACAGAGTTTCATCTGAATATCCTCCACCGTTGATATCCTCCTCAGATCCAACGGTCCACATTTTATCGACCTCTGCCCGCCGGGTCCCACCATTAAAGGCCCCCGACTTCAAGCGTTTTACTCCTTTTTCTTTGTAAATCATCCAAAATTAAACCTTTTTGTTTTAATGCTAAATCTTATTTCTCTCGTCTAACCTTCCTCCACGGTAAATCCTGACCGTTGATCATCATCTGTCCATCTATTCGGACGGTCGGTAACCTTCTTCACATCAGACCTCCAGCAAATCATTCTTTCACCATTCTGATTCGTTTTCATTCATTTTCTCGCTTGCCTCCACCATTTCCCTACCTTTGCCACCACTTCCATAGGCCTCCACAACAATCTTCCACCACTCCCCTAGATTTCTATAACAGGTTTATTGCATTCTATAGGGTTTACGGAGTGAGAAATTCACTCTGTCTCCATCATCATAGTTACTTTGATTCAAAGCACAGAAAGGCCATCGTAGCAGTGATAAAGAGTACCAGAGATAGATTAAATGATTAAAGAGATTTATTGAAGATTAATAATCATAATCTGATGTTTAGAAAGGACAAATACATCATGAAGACCTTAAAATGATATCAGAAGCCAAATTAAGCCTAAAACATAGAGCTAAAGCAAATTGAAAGTGTTTTAAGGTAAAGACAAGAAATCTACCTATTTGAGAACGCCTCCACCACCACACCAGAGGCTAATTGACCCCTCTCCAGCTACCAAAAGGCACATTCAGCCTCACATAAATCAAAGGAGGCCTAGTCACTACCAGGACAGAGGATATTTGCATCAAGATTGCTGAAAAGTTATTCCTAACTGTCATTGTAGTTATTTTAAAGATAAGGAACAATCCTAAAGCTAGTTTTCTCATACATAAAAGCCTTAAAGGGCAGAAGAAACAGTTATAAAAGTATGGGAACCTGCAGGCTTTCTACCCCTTTACTTGTTCCAAAGGTCAAAGACAGACAACTAGAGTACAATACAAGCAAAGCCCATTTAATCAAGCATGGAGAATTGTCATTTCTTACCCTCCAAGCATCTTAGAGGTCAAGAAACATTAAATTTTTCATTTAATTGGGCCAAATCTCTTTGCTACTACTCCACTTCCTCATTCTCCAATAAGAACCCTGGAAGAATACATTGTAAAGGTTTTTGTTGTTGTTGTTGTTGGTTAGAGGGATTAATTTGACTATTAGAATAGTTATTGGGGGAAGAAGCTGAGTAGTTTGTAATTTAGTAGGTTGGGAGGAGAAGTTTGGACTGTAATCAGTCATTGAGCTCAGAGTATGTGACTGGTTTTGCCATCAATCAAACAAGAAAATTTCATAGGATCCTGGTCTACATTATGGGTGATGTTTTTCTTACTGCAATTATCTTATTTCATTTTAATCATATTGTTCATCATTCTATGATAAGACTCATTAAATCAGGCTTAGGATATACCCCTGCATGGTACCCTAATGCTTTCCTTCTCTTCTTATCTTTGATGTTTTCTGCTGATTGTGTATCTAAGAGAAAATTCATATAATTTAACCAGTCAAAGATGTTGGTATTATCCATGCTTACTGATGTTTGGATTCATATTTTGTTTCTTAGATGTTATTGTTGGGTTAAAGATGGAACAATTGGGATACTGGGGATTTAGAGTTAGCCCTGTCCACTAGGGTCCTTTTCCAACAGATTGGCCTTTCTAAGATCCCTTTGAGCTAGTGTCAAAAGCATTGAAGGTTAAAAGCCCTTCTCTGATCTTAGGCCTTGCTCTGTGTTAAATCTTATTGTTTTTCCTTTAGAGTATGTTGAAAGCAGGTCTGGAGTTAAATGACCTCTTACCTGATCCTAAGCTACCCTTTATTGCTTTCCTTCACCCATTCTTAATGTTCCATTTCACCATCTATCTGAAATATCCTTTAGTATAGATGGCTTGCCCTATGAAAACCTTGGTTAGTTTTTATGCAAGTAATCCCCTTTCTTTCATTAGGATTAGGAGATA
>CM076575.1:1078035822-1078231907 GCA_034641835.2 Pinus albicaulis | reverse complement strand
GGTTCGTAAGACGTTGGAAGAGTGACGCTTGTTCGGAAGCGACGGAAGAAGTGTCGATAGTGCGACACTTTTTAGGTGCGTCGGAACTGCGACAGCATGAAAAACCACATTTTGTCTGCCCTCGAACTATCGCTCTTGCGACGACTATGTGTCAGAATAGCGATGAATTGGCCGTCGGAATTTCAGCCAAATTTTCTAGTGACCGAGTGGTTGTCAAATCACATCTTTTGGCCAGGATGGAAAGATGGAACACATCCATTGGATATTTTCCGCTCTCTGATAATCGGCCTATCATTCTCTCTTGGGACTTTGAAGTGGTTAAGGGAGGACATCCTTTTAAGTTCAATAGGGTGTGGTTGCAAGAACCAAAATTTAACTTAATGGTGAAGGATTTCATGATTAAAAATCCAAGGGATAAGGACACCTCGGTGACTAATTATCTTATGTACACATTAAGGGGTCTCAAATGTGCAGTGAAGAAGTGGAAAAGAAGGAAAAAATTTAACCTAAAGGTCCATTTTATGGCTTTCAAGAGGGAGACTGCTTCCCTTATGAAAGAACTGGAAAACACTTTTCCCATTGATGGCACCTGGGAAAGGTGGTGGAAATCGAGAAAAGAAGGATATTACTCATTGAGGAGCAATCATGGAGGCTTAAGAGCAGAGCTTTATGGCTCAATGTTGGGGATAAGAATACAAAATTATTTCACGCTTATGCTAATGGGAGAAAAAATCTTAACTCCATTTGGCAGATAGAGGGAAATGGCACTATTTATAACACCACTGAAACTATAAAAGAGGAGGCAGTGAATCATTTTCGAAATCTATTTAAAGCAAGAGAGATGGATGCTCAGGGTGAGAAAATGTGGGTTTCCAATGATGTTCCAAATATGTTTGATCCTGGGGAGCTAACAGAATTCTACAGACCTATTGATATAGAAGAGACGATATCTGTATTAAAAACTTTCCAGCCAGATAAAAGTCCGGGGCTAGATGGTTGGACCCCAGACTTCTTTCTCCATTTTTCTGATGTATGCATTCCCCTTATTGCGGAGACGACGAAGGAGGCTAGGAAGTCTGGGAAGGTGGGAGGGGCTTTAAAATCTACCTTCCTAGTTCTCATACCAAAGAAATATGGGGCCACATCCTTCAATGATTTTAGACCGATTTCTTTGTGCAACATGTTGTACAAGATTATTTTGATGACTACTGTTGAGAGGCTCAAAAGGGTGTTGTCTCAATCCATTTCTCCAAAACAATCTGGTTTTTTAAAGGATATAATCATCCACAATGTGGTAGCCACAACTCAGGAGGTTATCCATTCGATCCACACAAAGAAGATATAGGCTATGGTTATGAAGAATGATCTTTGCAAGGTGTTGATTAGGCTGATTGGAGTTTTTTAAGGCTGATATTATACAGGATTGGTTTAGACAGGGCTTCGATAAACTAGATAATGGGTTGTGTGACTACCTCTTCCTTGGCAGTCATCATCAATGGCGTAGCATCGAATTTCTTTAAGCCTGGGTGGGGGCTGAGACAAGGGTGCACTCTTTCTCCACTACTCTTCATTTTGGTTATGGATTCCTTGAGTACCAAAATTAGTAGAGTTGTGATTGTTGGTCATTTCAAGGCGATTAAGCTGTCATTTAGGAGGGAAATCAATCATAATTTTTTTGTAGATGATGTTTTAATGTTTGGTATGATGAATAGATCTATGTGGCAAGTTTTACTTGAGATTTTCAATAGATTTTGTTTTGCTTCAAGCATGGAGGAAAACATAGGAAAATCCTATATATACTTTGAGGAGGATGGGAGGGATTTGGCTTCGGAGATAACACATATGTTCAATTTCAAAATGGCGCCATTGATCTTGGGTTTCAAGTACCTTGGCTTTCAGTTAAAGCCAAATAATTATGGTATACAGGACTGGCAGTGGATAATCGAAAAAGTTGAAAAAATAATAAGGGGATGGACTTATAAATGGCTGACTAGCGGTGGCAGACTTATCTTGGTTTAGGTTGTTCTACAACAAATTATGGTCTATTGGGTCCATATTTATGCCATACCAAAGAATATTATTAATAGTATTAGAAGTGTCATGATTAAATTCCTATGGAATGGAAGATATGATAGGGACAAGATTCATCTGGCTAGATGGGAGATAATAATGAAACCCAAATTAAGTGGTGGTTGGGGGTTAAAAGAGCTAAATACTTTTGGGAAAGCTCTCCTCATGAAGTCTTTGTGGAGAGGTTTGAAGTTGGATGGGATTTGGGGTGAAATCATAAGGTTCAAGTACCTTCATTTGAAGGATCTGGAGAATATCCTACTTATGGGATGGAACCAAAAAAGGGGGGAATCCACCATTTGGAATGGGTTTATGCACTGCTAGCCAATGCTGTCTTCTTATATGGTTTGGAAGTTTGGAGACGAGGGTAAAATCCTCATTGGACAATGTGGAATCTATGGTGCACAATCAGCTGTAAATTGCATTCATCAACTTATCAATTACTTAAATGGCATAGGACTCTTTTTCATGAGCCAAATCATAAAGGAGATCGATAGAGGTGTTCCCATTTGGCTATCGGAGGAAGATCTACAACTACCAACACCATTGAAGGCTGAATGGGTCTCATACACGGTGGATTTGAGAAGTAAAGGTCTGCTCTATGATTGTGGTGGCGATAGAGTGACTTGGAATGGTCCGATTAAAGAAGGCATGCTGATTGCTGAGTATTTATACAATAATTTAATCACAAAAATACCACAGGATACTGAAATCAGAACCATGAAGGGCATATGGGAAAACTTGACACCTTTAAAGATGAAACTGTTTCTGTGGTTAGTTTACATGGATATAAATATAACATGGGAGAACCTAAAAAGGAGAAGGAATATTGGTCTGGGGTGTTTCCGACTCTGCATGCTGGAGGACGAGGACAACTCTCATCTTTTTTATGAATGCAGCTATACTAAGGATGTTTTGGTGGTGATTGGTAAAATCTTAAGATGCAAATACCTACCCTTGAG
The DNA here is from genome assembly GCA_034641835.2 of Pinus albicaulis. NCBI lineage: Eukaryota > Viridiplantae > Streptophyta > Pinopsida > Pinales > Pinaceae > Pinus > Pinus albicaulis. The sequence goes on along the minus strand of CM076575.1, from coordinate 1,078,228,875 downwards.
AATACCAATGACTTCATAATATGGTGGCAGAAAAAAAACCATAAATTACAAGAACATTCTAGCACTATTCATTGGTACATATGGTGTGGCTGGAATAAGTGGATTTTTGAGGAGGTGCCATGTAACCCTGTAGGGACTGCTAACCACATTTTACAATACTGGGAAAATATGAGAACTGGTCAGAAACCATTGATGGACCTATCATTTTAAATGAGGCCTGTGGAGATACACTACCCTGCGGGTTACTTTGATGGGGCTTCATAGCATGCCAGTTGTGGATGTGGTGCCTGGTTGATGTTGTCTCCGATTTGTCACTACAAGATCTATTGGCATGGTGGTATAGGGTCAAACATGAGGGTAGAAGTGTTGGATTGTTGGGGATTACTGTGGTTTGCTATGCATCTGTGTATTGAAAACATATGGGTGTTTGGGGACTCAAAAGTACTCCTAGACCATTTAAACAAGGGGACGAACCTCCACCCTAGACATCTAGTGAATTGGTTGGAGCGCATATATGCACTAAATAAGACATTCGCCACAATACATTTCAATCATATATTTTGGGAGAAAAATACTTAGGCAAACAGAATTTCCAAAAAAGGTTTGATTGGAGCTTTTGGCATAATGCACTATGAGCTTTTGAACTCGGAAGGAGAGGGAGCAATAGGTTCAGTGATATTCTATTAACTCTAGTTCAATTGTTGTTCTGAGTTTCTTGTGGACTCACTTTTTGATCCAAGGTATGGCCCAGTCTTGGTTTTTGGTCATTACTATATAAGGTTTCCTATTGTGCTCGGTGAGGATTGGGCAATGAACATGGTGAAAACTCAAGGGAGTTTGGAGGAGATGCTACAGCTAGTACACAAAAGTTCATTCTATAACATAATTATGTCTTTAATTTTGTTTTTTTTTAGAACTATAGCCTACAGCATGGTTGTATACATTGTGATAAAGTTAATTTTTTGGGAGAGGATTATACTGTAAGGATGTGCCTGTGTTTTAACTCGAAGAAATTTTGGGGTAAAACGGGGCGACATGCCAAACTGGAACATTAGTATGAATATCTTTCTGTGTAAGGTTATTTTTTGATAATGAAGAATATATGGACTGGTACATTATATAAACCATAGTTTTTTCTTTCTGAATATATATATATATATATATTTATTTATTTATTTATTTTTTGTCATGTTTTTTTATTTTGTTTTTATGTTTTATTACCAAGATGAAAATCACCACTCTAAACAAAAAGGATTGGCGTTGCATCAACACTTTTCAAAATTAGCATGGAAATCACTAGCATTTTAAAACAAATGTTCATACTTGATAAATAAAAAGTCACCACTTTTCAAAATCAACATGAAAATCATGACATTTAAAAAAAATCAAAGAAAATTTAAAGTTTCAAAAATATTCTCCAAAACAAAAGAGATTATTTTACATCATCACTTTTCAAAATCTACATAAAAATCATGAAATTTAAAAAAAAACTTCATAAGAAAATTCAAAGTGCCAAAAATATGCTCCAAAAAAAAGAGGGTGATTTTGCATCACCACTTTTCAAAATTGGGTTCTTTTTTTGCTACCTCAAAAAAATAGGCACAAGGTAATTTTATTGTTTGATCGGTAACATTGTTTGGCATGGATTAGTCATGTTTTCCTTTTAAATTTGAAATATTACCATAATTTAGATCACAACTCTAATTTACAATATACTTATGCATATCTCTTCCATCACTTTTCAAAGCAAAATTGATCTCTAAACGATGTAAAATGCACTAGATATATTCCTTATTGTTCATTTCCTTGGTTGCTAAATGGTGTAGCCTCTACAAGTCTATATAAATGTTCAATGCTACTTATTAAATCATTTTTGATCACTACTGAAGCAAATCTAATATGCAAATGATGCAACCAGTGCTAGGCAACACCTGTAAAATCATAACTAACATCTTAAAGGATCTTGAAGGATTCAATCAAAACAACAAATCTAAGCATGATAATCTACATAACACATAATGATGAAAATTTGACCAAAAAATACACAAAATTGGGCTCTCAAATCTCATTTATCTTATATTGAACTCATACTGAATAAAATCCTCTACAATAGTTCAAAACACAAACTAGCTAACTTCTCTACTTTGAAATGTTCCTTCTGCTTTGTCACCTTTACTTTGTTACTACTAGTGTTGAAATTGAAAGGGAATTCATGGGAACACATTTTTTTTTTCTAAGTTTGACTACTTATATTATATCATATAAACAGAAAATTATAGGTCCTTTCCTCTGGGTTTGGCAAGCCAAATCCAGAGGGAACTTTCATCACTTTGCCAACAAAAAATGGATTGCCCCAGCCGGGGAAACCAACCCTAAAAAACCATAGTAATACTGCTACCCTTGGCAGGAAACCAACAGATTTAGTGGCAAAAAATAAACAAGAGTCATAGATCAGACATTGCCAAAACATGAGCAGACTAGAGAGCATAGAAACACTGAAACTAGGGAAAACCTTCATCCTTTTTTTTGGTGGAGGGAGCTTCTTCTTCAAGCCTACAAACATAGAACTCATCATCGTTCTCCTTGCTCAGCGCATGGCATGAAGTCTGGGGATGTGGCGACGCGGGAGAGTCGAGCTTCTCATAGGAGGCAGCCTGCAGACCAGAGTGCTCCACCTTGTTTTCTGCCTCAGAATCTAAACTGCTACCATCGATGTTGCCTATGTCACCACTGGTGTTCTTGCTATCGCTTGAGGCACTTTGCACTGGGAGAGCCTTGATCTTGCGAGGGTTGAAAGCAAGCTTGGGCGGAATGGTTGATTTTCACGACCTCTTCTTGCTGTGGGAGTTGGACGGTGACATAGGAGGAGCGGGAAGCTGCAAGGAAAGATGGGTGGTTAGATTGACAGGAGCATTCATGTTCTGCTCAGCCCGACCAACAGAAATATCCAAATCACTTCCCAGGGACTACAACAAAGGAGGTATGGATGGGCGGCCACGTCCTCCTACCCTTTTGCATCTCATTTGATGACGTCGAGGCATAATTGTTTGAGGAGCAGAAGCGCAGGACCAGGAGGGAGCAGTGGAAAGCGTAGGAGAGGAATTGCCACCGGAGGGAAGGATAATGCTAGTAGAATGAGGACCATGCACCAGAGGCAGAGGGGAATTAACAAAAATATGCACTGAGAGCATAAGAGAGGGCCGAAGTGAGGGTGAATAGATGGACGAATCTAACTTAATGGCCATGGAATGCGACCTTAATGTGTTGCAGTCCAGGTACGTCAAAATGGAGGTGGCAGAGGTCGAGTTAAATTCTCCCTCACAGCAGCATTTAACGTAGTGCTGGTCTCCTTGTGCTGTCAGGTGGGGCGACCAAGTGTCCCTCCACATGGCAGCCCTGTGGCCTATGAACTCACTGGCTAGAACCTGCATCTGGGGGGAGCAGATATTTGTGCACCAGGAGAGTGCAGCCTTGTTTGAGAGCTTCATCATCCAGGGTAGAGAGAGTGCTAGAGCTAAGAGGAGCACTGTGCAAAACACCTTTGTTGGCTAAGAGATCAACAACCTTATTGGTCGTCCTTCTGATGTGCTTGAAGTCGACTGCAGAGTGGTTGTGAATCCATTATTTCAGGAGCGCGAAGTGAGTTGCAAGTTGCCAGCTCGTGGTAAAATTTGAGGCTGATGACCCAGCTTGAAGGCGTTTTTCCATTTCAATGATGATTTGGGAGTCATCTTCAATAATGAAGGGGAAGAAATTATTGTCCTGTACCATTAGGAGCCCCTGGAGCATTCCCTCAAGCTCTGCTAAGTTGTTAGTATCCCATCCCAAAGAGCGAAAGAAGATCAGAAGAACATTGCCATCTGAATTTCTGAAGACCCCTCCAAAACTGACATCCCCCGGATTGCCTTTGGATGCACCATCAAAATTGAGCTTGAAGAGATCAGGTGGGGGAGGAGACCAGATGCATGGGGAACTAGGGATATGGTTTGAAGGGGGCTCAGACATTGGGAAAGAGTGAAGCATGAGATTCCAATTGGCCCATATGAGTTTCTCCCGTGGATGAGAGGGGAGGTCGGAGTCCTGCCAACGATGGAGGGCCAAGGTTTCTTGGCGATTACTACAAACAACGTTCCACAAAATGTCACAAAATGTCAGGGGGGAGAGCTTTGATCCCTGAAGATACGACGATTTCATTCTTTCTAGATAGTCCAAAGAACGTGTGAGGGTAGGATGGTACAGAGGGCATTGAAAATATCACAAAGGAAGGGGGTAGCAGCCCAAAAACGAATGGTGTTGAGGATGTTCTCGTGAGTTCTATTCGATCACCTGCATAACTGTGCCACCTTGTCCCCTAGAGTGTTAGCTAGGGGGAACTCATTGAAGAGGTGCTCTGTGGATTCTTCCTTATTTCTGCGGTTGGGGCATTGGGAGGGTCCCACAAACCATTTCCTGCAAATATTATCCCAAGTGATGATATGCCTTTTGCAAAGAAGCCAGAAAGAGGTAGAAAGCTTTGGCCAGATTTTAGGATGCCAAATTTTTTCCTAGATGATATCTTGTCGATCAGGGAGGTTGGGGAGGAGAAATTGACAGGCCTCTTTGATGGTGAAGGTCCCCAGAGAGGAATAGCCACATCAAACTATGTCATCCCCTTCTGCAAGGCGAATTATTAGTTTGACTAACTCTTTCTTTATATCATTCGTGAGATGAAGGCCATGTATCTCCTGGAACTGATCTGTTGAGAGCCAATGGAAAAATTGGGGAGCGACCTACGTGTTTCTCTGCAGATCCAAAAAGCGATTGATCAGAGGTTGATTTTGGTGCATAAGGATGCCCCACCACTATGCATTAGGGAAGAGTGTGGAAAATTTGGGCATTTGTTTCCAAGAATCATTCCAAAAATTGGCTTGGTTTCCTGATCGTACTTCCTAGAAACTGTGGTCTCTTACTAGAGCCCGGTGCTGTTTAGCTGCCTTCCAAATGAGAGATCCATTCTTCTCAACATCCAATCGAATGAGATATTTGATTTTCCAGTTGTCAACGTATTTGGAAATCCAAATTTGTGCCCAGGGGATCTCCGGATTAGAGATCCATTGACACCAGATTTTGGTTCCCATGACGTCATTTCTGTGCTGAGGGTCTCTAAGGCCAAGCCCGCCAAAGACTTTTGGGGCACACACATAGTTCCAATTGACCAATGCCCATTTCCTCGAATCACTGTTTGCATATTTTTATTTTTTGAATTACTCCTCCTTGTATGACAGTATGTAGTGATGTGTCCCAGCTTGTGGCAGGCATAACAAGTGGCATTTTTCATAAGAGGGAAGAATCTCCTCTGATGGCTTACAAATTTGACATACTCAGTGGTATATGAGCCTTTTTCTGTTGTCTGAGTATTTATTTCATTCTTTGTTATTAGAGGTTTCTTCTGGTTTCTATCTCCCTCATTACATGTTTCTTCTTTTGTAGAATTTATTTGAGCTGCTTCATCAACCTTCTTTGCTTTTACAAAAATAATATTTTTGTTTTCTTTTTCTTTGCTTTTACTTGATTCTCCTTCATAGCCTATCCCAGTTTTTATCATAGAAGATCTTTGAGCATCCATAATCTCATTCAACTTACCAGAGCTTGTTGTTTGAGAAGAATTTATAGCCACTTACCTTTGAGCATTTTCTAATTTCTTCCTGAGACATACTACTTCTTCTTCCAACTTCTCTTGTTCCTGATTTTTCTCCTTGATTTGCTTAAGTAACATGTCTTCTATCTTCTTGGCTTCTTCAAGCTCTATATTTAGCTGCATGAGGACTTCTGAATTATGTTCTTCTCGTACATACTTGAGAAGAATGTCTTTTTGTTTTCTGCACTTTAGTTTGAGTCTGTCAATCTCCTCCAGGGCACTTCTTAGCTCCCCCTCAAGGTCAAATTCACCTTCTTCTTCATCTTCTAGAAGGATTCCTTCAAGTTCTTCTATGGCCATCAATAAAAATTCAAAGGTTCCTTCTTCACTTGAGGGTTCATCTGAGTCTTCAGATGCACTGCTGTCTTGTTGAGCATAGAAATATTTTCTACTGAATTTCTTTCCTTTCTGCCAGTTCTTTGATGTAGTTTTCTCTGATTCTTGAGCCTGATTCCTTACTTTCTTGTGAGGACACTTAGCAGCATAGTGTCCAACTCTTCCACAGTTAAAGAATTTGAAAGGTAGTTTACCTTTGTATTTACCTGAACCTCTATCCAGTTTCTTGACAAATTTAGCCTCTTATTCATTAGAGCAAGAGCATATATCTTCCTTTTCTTCTTTCTTCTTTTCTATTTTAAAAGTTGCCTCCCTCGCACTTGGCTTCTTCTGTGGGAGTCTCATCTCATAGGCTGTTAGATTTCCAAGTAACTGGTTCATAGTCAAGGTTTCCCAATCAGTTGTTTCTTCTATTGCAGACACCTTGGGATTAAAACTGGGTGGAAGAGATCTTAGAATCTTTTGTACAATTACACTTTCTGGTATGGTTTCTCCAAGAGATTTCATATTGTTAACGATTTCTGCAACTCTCAAGAAGAATTTTCCAACATCTTCATCATCATTCATTTTTAAATTTTCAAACTGAGCTCTGTATACTTGAAGTTTGGCTGTATTTACCTTTTTATTTCCCTTATGGATGTTTTCAAGAGTATCGCACATATCTTTGGCAGTCTTGTTGTGCATTACTTTGATAAATTCAGCCTCGCATAGTCCATTTAAGATTGCATTCATGGCCTTTGCATTTGATACAAATTCTTGTTTAGCTTCTCTCTCTGGGTCAGTAGCCTTTGGGGCATATCCAAATTCCACAGCAACCCAAACCTCTATTCCTAGAGACATTATGTATGCTCTCATTATGATTTTCCAGAAGGCATAATTAGCACCAGTGAAAAAAGGGGCTTTATTGGTTGAGCATCCTTCTTGACTAGCCATCTTGGAGACCTGGGATCTCCTTTCAGTGGTTAAACTGGTACTAAAGGAACTGGCTCTGATACCAATTGTTTAATGCTTAGTTAAACTGAGAGGGGGGGAGGTGAATCAGTTTAACACATATATGAGCTTTTCAAAATTTTCATCAAGCTGATTTACAACTTAATTTTATAACCAACTTTAATATGTGAGCATTCTTAATATGTTGCAGCAAGTATTAAGTTAATGTGATACCAAACTTATTATGAGAGAAACAAGCATTAAGCAGCTTGGATAGAACATATCAACACATAAGTAATACACACAGAGAAAGCAGATATAAGTGGAAACCCATAAAGGGAGAAAAACACGTCTTATTTTTGTTGTGATGCAAAGGCAAGCTCCAACTCCCTCTCACCACTAATTTTCTACAGGCACCAACCTATAGGAGGCTCCAACCTCAGTCAGCTATAGCTGACAGCTATCAAGCTTCAACTTGATAGGGAAGCTCCAACTTCCTTACTTAATCAAAAGAAAATCTTTGCTGATTTACCTTAGATATCAACTCTGTTCTGTAGCATCTCTTTCTACTCCTCCTTTTTCTTATCTTCTCTACCTCACTTCTTCATACTTTGCACTCTCTAACTCTTCTCTGCATATCAATGTGATATGATTTATACATTTTTCCTCATAACAGTTCGTATTCCACAGGGAATTCAAAGTGAATAGCCCTGACTCTTTGCATTCTGCCTCCTCACTTCTTTTTCCAGCTCATTTAGAAAATCTCAGAAATATATACAACTTTCAATTTTACAGTGGAGTTTTATTTTCTACAGAGAATTTCCAGTGCATCACAACAATATAAATCAATTAAAAAATTTACATTCAAATACAATGAGGACTCCAGATCAACTCATTCAGCCCTTTGGATCACTATGTATTTGTCTTTTCTGTGACTGTGTTTGTCTTTTTCGGCTCTGCTTGCTCTCTTGTTCTCTATCGTGGTGTAACTGCTGCATACATGTAACTGTGCAATTCAACTCTCAGCGTTATAACAATAATAAAACATTTTAATACATCAAATTCCCTTGTGGGACCACTCACTGAACTTGCTTTATTCTCTGATGCGATAGAAATATGTATGAATCGTTTTATATATATATATATATATATATAGAGAGAGAGAGAGAGAGAGAGAGAGAGATGTATGTATGTATGCCGCTGTGCTTTCCTTTCCTCTTTAGCTTTGGTTTAATAAACTTGGAGCAAGCCTGTTATTAGTCTTATCTTTTGAATGGACCCCACATGCCAGCTATACTCTGCTCATTTATTTCAATCGCAATCGCAACATTCACAATGCTCCTGTGATTTGGTCTTTAGATTTCTGCCGATGCGATTAGCATAGGCCCACCATATAGTTAGTCGAATAATCTTTGCCATCCATCCCTCGGTGAATCTGACGGCTCTCATCCAATCGCTAAGTCGCAATCGAGACTTTCGGTTTGGTTGATACTCTTTCACCTTTGATGCGATCAATTACTGTACACTTCACTGCGCCGATGCGATGGGTTGCTTCGATGCCATGTAACACTGTTCACTTCATTGTGCCGATGCGATGAATCACTCCAATGCACTTAGGCCGGAACTCAAGAAAAATATGAAAATCATCATTTAAAACATATCAGGTCTGGAACTTAATCGCAATCGCAAATTTTGGTAACATTTTCCGCTGCCAAATTTTCTCTGATGTGATTTGTGACTCGGGTCCCACCTTATAAGACTTGGTTTGTATTAGGCCCAAACAATAGAGCATTTCACATATATGTATATATATACTTTGGCCCCTTGTTTATAAAGAGCTACATATATAAAGCACTGCATATATATGTATACTTTGCCGCTTCAGTCTTTATGTATCCTCCAGCTTGAGTTATGATTCTCGGAATTTTATGTAGGGGGTCCCACACTATATGTATAATATTATCCGTCAACATAGTATTAATTCTTTGGCTCAGACTTAAACCCAGCACTAATATATATATTTATATAACCTCCCGAGCTCCGTAGTTCGTTTAATGTTTCTACTCCCAGCATAGACTTAGCCATGTTCTTTATTCAAACCTTAGTCTTAATGCTACAAAGGGTTCCAGCTCTTTTAATTACATACACATGCGTTTATAGCATTCACTCAAGGTTTATATATATTAATTCAACACATATATCATATGGTGGTTCACGGGTCCCATGCTCTACTGTTCACCCTCATCAGTTAAGTATATCCACGACTTCATTATCAAATATATATCAATACCTGAATTAATCCTCGACTTTGGCATAGACCCCGACACATCAACATTCTATATATATTAATCCTTGACTTTGGTATTAAACCTTAGGAATTTCAAAATGTATCAATATGCATCCAACAAAATTCCACACATGCATTTGCCTGTGGTCCCACAACATACGACTTAACATTTGGGTTAAGTTTCAATTAACAATACAACTGTTAATTCGGGCCCACTAATTAACACACCACACACATCTGACGACTAATAAGATGTCGCTTTGTCTTTGACGATCCAACGATCATCGCCCATTTTCGCGTAATTTAGATGCATTGACGTTAATTCTTAGAAGTCGCGCGATGAAAATGGTTTTGGAAAACCATCTTAGGACACGTGGCATCCAAAGACATATATCACATTCATTTTGGCAATACTGCTTACTACTTCAACCAACATGTGAACCCACTGGTTTTCAACAACTTTGGTTTCACTGTTCATGTTCGGGGTTCCGCTTATAGTCATGGTTCTGCTCCAACAAAAAACTTCGCGCCTTCGTTATATACATATACATATAATCTCTGTTTAAAGGTTTCATTTCTGATTTCTCCAACACTTTAATATATTAACCCTGTTTCAATGTTATGTTAATACAACACTACCATAAGGTTTAACACCCGACTGCATTAGGTTTTTATTGCAAAATTCTTGGTTCCATTACCCTCAGGGTTCCGTCTCTGGTTGATCATTTCACTGTTTGTTAACGGATCTACCTTTGTATTCTCTGTCTCCGCCTCTGCTGCTCGACTGTTTCATCTCTGCCTCTGTATTCTCTGTCTCTGCCTCTGCTGCTCTGCCTCTTCTGGTTCTGCTTCCTTTCTCTCTCTCTGCTCCTCTGTTGTTCGACCATTTCTATGTTGTCTCCTTTGCGCTGATTTGCTTATATTTTTGCTGCCCTGTCTCTGTAAATAAACTCTCCCTCTTTTCTTCTCATGCTCCATGTAAATTTTACTATACCATTTACCAAAAACCTGTTGTCTTCTCCTTTGCCATCAATGACAACACTTCTAACAACACAACATAGAGGAGATGGACTTGTTCTACGATATTGTTTGAGTTATGCAAAATGAATACATCGTTGGATGTTGACCAACGAACTTGAAACTTGTTGAGTGCCGAGTACTAGGATCGGAATGTGAAGTGAGATTTGTGACGAACGAAACTATGTGTTTGGAACTTCACATGTTCGGGTTGGAACCGTGGATTAAAGACATGGTGGAATTTTGTGTTGGAACCATGCGATTTGGAACCCACACTCATGTAGAACCATGAGTCGAAGGAGCAGCAGAAGTGTGGTGGAACTATTTGTTTTGAAAACAACAAGTGGTTTTCGCATGACACAAAAGAGTTAAGTGGTAAAGTTTGAGGATGTGCGAAATAACGTGGGGGCGCCACGTTGAAAACCCAAACCACCCATTTTGCACATTAATGAATGGTGGACTATCATACTCCTCGGAGTGCGATAGCCGTTGGATCGACGAGTGTATGTAGATCACCGATGAAAGGTGTGCGGGGTATATATTGTGTGGACCTGCAGCGTTTTATCAGCAATTATTCTCCCGGCATTATTTCTGGACCGGAGACTGTGTAATTTAATTAACCTTAAATGATGTGTGGATTCTGATAGTAATGGGTATTTAGGGATATCAAACTGGTATCTAGTTCGAGGGCCCGAATTTTATTGAAGACAGTGATCTTATTTTCATCATTGAGTCATCTGCAACCTGCGACCTAGGGTTTTATCCCTTATGCATTTCTCTTTTGGTGATCTCTAGTTTTCACAGCAAGATGCCTTTTCCTGCATATTTTTCCTATGCAAGTGACCAGGTGCCTTTGAGCTTAAGGTGAGGTTCTTGGGGATTCATGAGGATCCACCTCATTTGCCAAAAAACCCTAGCCTTTTTTGTGCACATCGACCACTTCTACCTGTAACAAGCAACACAGGTCATAGTATTTATAACAAAAATTAATACGAGAAACTCATCCCATTAATTAATTTAAAGAAAACAACGTACGTTTAGGCCCCTATGTGGTCTTTTTGCACACCGAAATCTTGCGTGTGCAGTTTGTAAATTATATTATTAGTCCAAATCCTACTCAGAAGATCTTTGAAGACAAACGTTGATGCTTGTTATTTAGGTGTTTAATTCAGTTTATGACTACCTTCGCTTTACATGATTAACCTTCGATGGTTTTCAAGGCATGCCTAAATCTGTTCGTACCTCCAAAGAATGTGATTCCCTTCTCCACCATCATGTGCTTCTTTATTTCTCGTCAAGACTCCTTCTGGGCACTTATGAAAATTCACGGCCAGTTTCAAGTTAAAACCAACTTGGGGACCTCCACTTATCCCACGGAATAGCCATTCCTTTACACAGTTCTCTCCACCGTATGCTACTTTCTGCTTTTATTTACCTAAAGAGTGGCAATGAGAAAAAAATCTGCAACACCTTTAAGGGTTGGCCTCTTCACCCATAAATGAATAAGACCTTATGTTGGGGCTCATGCTACATAATTTTGTCATGTATTTAGTGCATTGTGGCCAAACATTCTTCCAAAAAATTTTATGACGAACTGGAGGAAATTTTCCAATGTCGTCCAAACAAAGAGGAGCTCCCTCAAAACAAGGTTTACATGCTCTTGTAATCATCCATTCTCATAGGGGCACGGATAATAACACATCCCTTATCTGATAGGAATTGATTTTGCATGAGGTCGCAACCATGGCGTGGAGGTCGCGTAGTCGGAGAGTCACGCCAGGTGTGGATTCTCTTGGGTGCGACCCTGCGACTTGGCAACTTGGGAGAGGTCGCAGAGTCGCTGTGATAGTTAAGTCACATTCCCTAAGTCCTGAGAAGATAGTTGTGACTATGTGACCAAAGAGAGGTTGCGACTTGTGAATGTCGCATGGTTGTCATTTAGAGGAGTCGCATCTTCCGCTCACTTCCCCAAGGACCCAAAATGCAACTTTGCCACTCATACAGAGGTTGCCTGGTCGCGTTCCAAACTAGTTGCATGATGGCAGCGTTTAAACATTCCCCAACATTTCATTGATGTAGTGAATAGTTATTCACTCTCTATCTCTAGAATAATACATAGATTCCATCTGTGTTGGTTGTCTGCGCGAGCTTATTGGGATTGAATTTGTAAAACACTAGGGTAACATCCGCTCCTATGTTCAACATGTGCAAGAGCTCATTCCAAACCCCACCTCGACACGAGGTGTTTTCGAATGGCATCTCCTAACATCCTCTTTGGTAATATCAGCGACAAATGTGAGGTTTAACATCTTGAGTCCAGTCACACTTCCCACTAACGGTCGTATTTCTCAAGTTAGTTTCACTGCCTGTCATCACTAGAAAATTTGGCCCAATTTTCGACGGCAACTTCGTCGCTATTCCGACACATAGTCGTCACAAGAGCGACAGTTCGAGGACGGAAAAAACGTGTTTCGTCATAACGTCGCAATTCCGACGCCTTGACAAAGTGTCGCAATACTGACACCTTTTCTGTCACTTCCAAACAAGCGTTGTTCTTCCGACATTTACCAAACCATCGCTCTTCCGACATTTGTAAAGTGTCGCAAGTCCAACGAAATGTGGTCTGACGTTTTGAACATCGCTCTTCCGACGTCTTTATACTGTCGCTCTTCCGAAGTTTCCAAACTGTCGCAATTCCGACGCCGTACAAAAGTGTCGACGCTTTGCAAAATTGTCGCAAGACCGACGCTTTCTAGAAGCGTTGCAATACCGACGCCAGGAAGAACTATCGCAATTCTGACGAAATGTGGTCCCACATTTTGAACGTCGCTTTTCCAACATCTTTATTCTATCGCTCTTCCGACGTTTCTAAACTGTCGCAATTCCGACGCCGTACAAAAGTGTCGCAAGACTGATGCTTTCCAAAAGCGTCGCAATACCGACGCTTTCCAAATGCGTCGCAATACCGACGCCAGGAATAACTGTCTAAATATCGACGGACGTCACAAGACCGATGAAAATGGACTCCGACGCTTATAAGGCGTCAGAAGAGTGACGCTTATGAAGCGTTGGTATATCGACGACGGGTTCAATTTAAAAAAAAAAATGAAACTTTAAAACATGACAGTAAATCTCCAATATTTGTGATGAATTGTGGGCGTTCCAATTGTTATGAACATAATTCGACCGTGAAATATTAATACCTCCGTTGAACCTTAGTTAGGACAACAATAGTCGACGTATATATGGGTAGGGCCTAGTGCTAGCGGCCTTTCCACATCCAACGGTGGATAATACGTCGCTCTGGCCTTGACAATCCAACGATCCAACTAGATATCGCATGAGTTAGTTGCACGATCGTTAACTCGCGATGAGAGTGGGTTTTCAAAACCACTCAAGGCCATGTGTCGGCCTATGACATTGATTGCGTCCAAATGGGGAATACTGCTTACCGTAGAAAGGCGGTGCGATATGCCAGAAACTCGTCTTTACTGTGCGGTCCTCAAGGTTCTGACTACTCTTACTTCAGGTTCCATCTGCTTACCAATGCCTTACTCCCATTGAACTCTGCCTCGTTGTTCATCCTTCACACAGCCATACCAAACGAACTCGGGCATGACCATTTCGAGGAGACACGATGCATTACATATGCCACGGTTTATGTCTTATGGTTCCGACAAGGTTAGTAGCGACTTTGCAAATTGATACACCGGTCCTTGATTCATTCAATCGCCTACACATTCACAACACTCATTACGAGGTTTTACCTAGCTCACGGAGGTTCGAGCACAACATCTCCTTTCTCTACCACAGGCGCACGGGAATGTCATTAACCTAATTCACCCTCTATTCACACAACTGATTATAGAGAAATTCCCCAACTGTTTGACACAGTTATCTGTGGAATTCACCAATGCTCATAAGTCCTGAGTCATTAGCTCGTGTTCCACCGAGAACTCAACCAGTCTATATGCACATAACCTCATCACAGGGTTTCTTAATTACCACGGGATTTCAATTATCTTACACCAGGATGCGTACATATATTCACACACAGAAAACTTACTCAATCAACGCACATACAATACTAACAGATTCCTTATATAAATGAAATTTCTTACGGTCTCCTGGTCCTTGGCCAGATCTTCGATACAATGGCCTCCTCTTCCCTATGCAACTCTATGCAGTTCTCTTTGCAGGTCTTCTGTGTAGGTCTATCGACTCTGTCACGGAGGTTTATTTTTATATCAATTGCAATGAATTGATTCGAATTTCTCAATGACTCACAAACTCTTCAAATTCCTAACTCTGAGACTAATGCTCTGACAGATAGAGACAAACTCCTAGAATTAGCTTAACTTCTTAAACTAAATATCTCTTTAGGTGCCCATTAATCATTTAGGCAGTTACGTTTTCTATACAAATTAACTAAATTAGCTCAACTATGGATAATTTCATAGGGAAATAAAACATGAGACCCCCCGTTACATTTATTTATGTACAAAATTTGTCTTGGGCCTAATGCCCCTGCATCAGATAACATAGTGAGGGGCTAAATTTTCAGAGCTTCCATGCATCTGTAACATCTTCGAAGCATTTTCATGTGGTTTAGCTACCCTTGTCACTCAAATTGATAGTAGATTAAAGATGACAGATTTTTTCAGCGTAACAAGAGCCATTTCAGGTTTCATTGGAAACATTATTTAGAAAACACAATTTGTGCAATTAATCTTCATACCGAAGTAGCATGTATTCAGTTTCACAATGACCTAATGTCATCATGTACTCAACAAGTCAATTGTTGCAATGTCATACAACCTCAAGCCTCAAACATCTTTACAAGTGAGCATTTCAGGTCCGATTTAGAACAAACCTGTTAGATATTTTACTGAAATCAAGTTACATTCTAATGCTCATTTAATATAGAGATTAAGATTCTGAATCTATGATTTTACTATTGTTGCCAGTATTTTTATTGTACTTGTGCCATACCCAACTCCACTAATAGTAACAGCAATGTTGAATCCTGATCAGTCTCCATCCATGGGATTTTAATGGCCCTTAGATGTGAGATTCACATGCCAAATTGAATCATTTCATAGAATGACTCCACTGCATATTACTGCCTTTCAGCTGTGGCTGAGTATAAATTTTACCAATTTGGCCAGCACTTGAATATAATCCTAATTACATCAAATTTCAAAATTTGAGTCTAACCCTAAGTGCATAAAATTCTGCAAAACTCACTTACGCAACACAATCTAGGAGGAGTTAACATGCCTATGAAGTATTTAAACATTGTTGAGGGCTAAGAATAGTTGGAATTTTCCAACTAACCAAACTCACTTTTGACCACTTCTAGTAACTTTAGCCTATAGATGCTCTCATAAAAATAAAGTAGGTGGTCCAATAAAAGGAAGGGGACTGGTTGCGTGTTTCATTCCCTTTTTTTTGTCAGTTGAAAGCTTTCCAAGAAGAATAAATCTACTGAAGCATGAAACTGATTTTGTTGCTGCCCCAACTACCATTGATATACATCACAATGTGTCATAGTTTATTGTAAGCCTCTATTGAGAGTGGGCAGCACTAAATCCAAGTAATTCCCCTCATCCCTTAAAAGACACCTCTAAATATAACTAGAAATTTCAAATAGTTAGTAAAGGAAAAGTACAAAGATATAACAGATCTGTGTTGAGCCAAAAACCTATGCATTCACAACAAAACTGGGATGGATAAAACTTAAAAACAATTATGGAATTTGACAAAAAAATTTCTTATGCATACAAAATGAAAGAAGCATTGGCATGCTACTATGTTTACAAATTTAAGGACAGGCAGAGTGAGTCTCCAGGCAACACAGTTTCATGTGGAGACCCTAGATCCTTGTACCCACAATATCTAGTGACTTATAAAATGATTGCCAAAACAATGCCTTTGCTATGCATGTAAGAACACCACCTGTATAATGAGGGAGATGTAATATTATCTAAGAAGCAGATTTATACAGAGTGGTCCAAGATTGTGTATTTATGGAAGATACAACTGATTTTGGCATGAAACATGTATCCAAGATTTCAATGTGCCTTATTTCAGAGCCCATTGATGATTTAATATGAAACCTAAACTTTCAAAACAAACACATTGAAATCATAGGATCTCCATCACAAATATCATAAATGTTAACTGTCTTTTGGGCACTGGCAGTAGATACCATAAGAGGCCCACATGGCCTGTACCACCAATGTTGATTCTCTGGCACAACATTTGCAAAGCCAAAATTTCTCCCCGAGACATCCCTCTCTGCCAAAACTGGAGAGATGGTACTGGATGTTGAAGTGAAAGCCTCTGATTCAGCATGGAATGCCATAATTTCTTTATTATAAAAGTCCCATGAACAGAAACCTGAGTCCAATGTACAACCTGCAGATGCTGCCACAACATATTTACCAGAGCGACCATCTGAACCAGCTGCTCTGATCAACCAGCAATCACCCCACATGTTTGGGGTAAGCCCATATGGAGCTTTATATTCAACCTTCTCCTGGAGATTGGAAAATAAAAATACTGAGTATTACTCATACATCAACTGCCCTTTATGTTAAGGGAAAATTTAAAGAGTGCATAAATATTCTTGAAATCCCAATCATAGTTTCTAGAAAATTTCAACAGTTTTTTAAATGAACTACATCCTATTTAAACTACATCAAATATTTAGGCAAATCATTTTTTTAAATAGAAATTGGTGAATTTTATTTCAAATATAGAAATTTAAACCATGAGAATAATCTAACCCCTAGGATTTTCCTTATTTCTAATAGAAAATCCCAAAATGTATAAATTATAACACCCATAAACCCCAAAATTAAGTACAATAATTAAAACCTCCACACCTTTGAATTTTCTATATCGTGAAAAGAGCAGCATCCATCATCATGGGAAAGAAAAATCGATTCTCCTTCTGATACAAACCAGCTTGCAGTAGATGTCTTATGGCTGAGTTGATTCAATTGATCACAGGAAACCTCTTCAGTTTATTCAATATTGCCAAAATGCTCTAGCTTGTTTTCCTGATCATCATCAAAGTCCATATTTTCATCACATTGAATTAGTTGGGGTTCATTACGATCAGGTCCAGTGCCTATTACAGAGCTCCGGACATCAAATCCAATATTGGAACTGCCATACCCATTCCCATTAGAGATTGTAAATCCTACTTCTGGCTTTAATTCGGTAAGTTCAAGAGCACTAGAATTGGATTCAGTTGATTTAGACTTGGTATAGTTGTCCTCTGATTTGTATTCCGATACAACACTATACTTGTGCTTTAACGCAAACAGAAATTCTGCAGCAATGGGATCTTCATCTATGGGGCTTATGGATCTACCCTCAAAAACATCTCGAATATCTGATTCATTTTCGTTCAACTGATCATGCAAATCCACCCTCGTCTTTAGCACAGAAAGCTGAACTAAAGGCCAGTTTTTCAGCAATTTATGGTGGGGGTAAAGCCTGTCTTCCAGATCTTAACTAATTAAGAGTTTAATTGTTTTTTTTAGAGTTCTGACCATAGAATCAAATGAATCCTAGGAATCCTGCGAAATAATAAACAATAGTAAGGCCATTATTTATTTGTTTGAAATAATAAACAACATGCAACAAACCCACATAATTAGTAAATTATTTAAAGACAATAATTCCTACATATTAAAAAATAAAGTTATAACATACCAGCTCATACTCGAACATAACATTTGTATCAATATTCTTCTTCTGTATCTTCTTGATCTTCATCCAACTGATCGACATATATATCAACATCTGATTTAGAAACAGTGTTGAAATGATCGACCATGTCATTTTCAATAATATCCTCATCGACATCATCATCAATAATTGTTGCCTCATCTCCTATGCCCGGTTAATCTTCTAAGATATCTTCTTCGTCTGTCAATGCATCTTCATGCTCATCTGCCACTGCATCATCTTCTTCTTGATCAATATCATCTTCTTCCTCTACAGTATACTCTACTGGCCTTCCTCTTGGATCATATCTAATAGCAAATGACCATTCGTTCTCACCTGGAACCTCTGAGTAAAATACTTGTTCGCATTGTCTTGGAAAAACATAGCGATCTTTTCCTGCTTCAAACTGCGATGTTTTAACCATTGGAAATCCAATTTCATGTTGAATAAGTGTTCTATCATCATCACGTACATTCATTCGTAGCCTATACCATTTGATGTCGAACAAAACTATTTTGAAGGAATTAAATTCACATTCAACTATATCATCTAAGAACCCATAATATCTATTTTCAGATTCTCGAGGATGTCTGTCACTCCTGGAGGAAACATTAGTGACCTGGAATACTGCAGTTATCCCACTCTCATAAGTTTTCCTGTTATCATCCAACTGTTTAACGCGAAATTTATGACCATTGCACCACATAGCCTTGTGGTGTTTCAACTGCAATATGCCAAACATGAAAAAGATGCATTCTCAATTAATAATTAATCATATAATTTACACAGCATGAAAATTATCTGAAAAATCAAACTTGTTGTCACATTATAAATATAGTATAAAATAATTAATGAATAAAATAGGTGAATTAATTGCTTACCTTTCTATCTTTCAAACCATATGCTAAATCGATTTCCCTGTCCGTAACGTTTCCATCTCCACTACGATACACTTCTCTAATCAATTCAGACAGTAGTTGCCATGATAAGCTACCGTTGTTACGTTCTTTACATGTTTCAATCCATTCACTCATCCACTCAAGATTGTTTGCAATGTATAAAAGTAATGCCTCATAATCTTGAGCACCTGAATAAAAAAACGATAATTCACCAATATTAATAAATATTACTTATAACCATGGTAAATTATATTAATTAATAAACTATGAAAGAATAAGACCTAAATGAATATAATGATCATATACATGATGTAAAAAAATGAAACATTATATGTATTATACATAATAAATCTTTTACCACTTACTTTCTTCATTCTACCTTTTCCTAATAGGTGCTCCACTTCAAATTTTTTGATGGAGTTCACATCCCAAATTCAATCCACCGCCTTCATGGCTGGCGTAGGTAATATAGGAAGATAATGACTAATATACACCATGGATTCATATACCACATATCCCTCCACAATAGAACCCTCAGGTCGTGCTCTTTGTCTAACCAAAGCCTTGAAGGATTTCAGGTGCCTCTCGACCATCCACATTGACCTTGTGTGTACTGGTCCACACATCTCAATCTCCTCAACTTGGTGTATCAAGTAGTGTTCTTGTGCATTGAAAAATATTGGAGGTAGATACTTTTGCATTTCACACATTAGCCGAGGAATTTCTCTCTTCCAATACTTTATTTCAGCTTGATGGATTTCTTTCAATGACAACCATCTGCAAATCATTACGCAAGGTTATTTCAATGAAACATAATATATGTTTCATTACAAGTAAATTAATACATCATTTCATCAAGTACGAAAAGAAATTGTAGCAATTAGATTTTGCGTATAAATCAAAACTACTTACCTCATGTATTTACTAAGACCATATATAACTTGTTTGACATTGTTGTCAAAATCGTTTGGGAGAGATATAGGTAGAACATACTATAACAATAAAAAATGAATCATTATTGGTTTCCAAATTAAACAGAAAAAAGGAAAATTTAAAATATGTATTCAAGCAATAACATACAAAAACGTATACCAAAAAAATTACCTTAATAAAGGTATGCCAATCATGTGTTTTCACCCCACTGAAGTCACCTTTCTTTGTTAAGATATTATTTATGTTTGAAGAAAAACCTGTTGGAAATTTAATTCTTCTAACGACCTCTTTTACATCATTGCTTTGTTGTTCTGTTAATAACCATGGAATATTATTATAATTTCGACCTCCATTTTTATTTGATCTGTCGATCACACTTTTCATTGCATGATTCGATTTCTCAATGTCAGCACAAATTTTATCAATTTTATCTCTATTATGTGCACCATCTATGGTTCGCCATAACATTTCTGTCACATTCTTCCCGACATGCAGTGTATCAAACAAATGAGCTATTTTTAGGTCCTCATAGTAGGGCAACCACGTGAATTGAGAAGGATAACATTTCATTCCAGGTGGAAGTACAATATTAGTACCTTCACCGTGATGATGACCTTGATATCAAAGAATAAAATAAATCAGAACAATATTAATTATAAAATACAATAAAATAAATTCATTAGTTAAAACAAAAATTACAAACATTACATAAAGAAATAATATATATATACAAATTACGTACCAGCTGCTTGACGATTATTAATTCTGTTATATTCCAACATCCACAACTGAGGTGTCATTCCTCATGGTTTTAGTCCAGTTTCTTCTTTATCATTGAAAAGATGTTTTTCAGTAGTACGATACTTATGGTTCCTAGGGAGGAAGTGCCTAAACTCATCAAACACCATCTTTTTTAAGTCTGTCGAATGACGATACTTCATCTTAGGGCCACAAACTGGACATGCAAATCTACCCTTTGTTTGAAGACCTGCAATAGATGGATTAATAACAATTAATATACTATGAGATCATTTTTAAAACATGCAATATGGTATATATAATTTAGATAATTATGTATTATATTACAGTGCAATGAAATATTACATACCACAAACATGTGTTAGTCCTGGGGCATCATGAATTGTCCATACAAGCATTCCACGACATTGAAATCTCTTCTACTTGATTGGCTTAGTGATGTCATACATAGTGATGCCATGCCATAACTGTATTAGCTCATCGATAAGAGGCTCAATATATACATTCATATCTTTGACCTGGTACTTACCTAATTGTTCAAAATTATGGTACATAATAATTACTACCATGATATATGTATATATAAGTAAGTAAATAAATAAAATATATATTTATGCAAACAATGAGAGAAATGAAAATGTTACAATCAAAGAAATAATGTATCAAATACCTGGAATAATCATAGTCAACATTATGTGCTCCCTCTTTATTGACATCCAAGGAGGAATGTTATTGTTGATAACGAAAATAGGCCACACTGAGTAAATAGATCTAAGCTCTCCGAATGGATTAACACCATCGGCTGCCAATGAAAGCCTGACATTACGAGGTTCATTTTTAAAATCTACATATTTTTCCTCGATTTATCTAAATGCAGAACCATCTGCAGGCATTCGAAGAACACCATCTCCACTTCTATTCTTTGCATGGAAATCCATAAACTGTGCTATGCTGTTACACCTGAACATTCGTTGCAAACGTGGAATTATGGGAATATGACGAAGAACCTTTTGAGGCACCTTTTTGGTTAGTTGATCTATTCCATATCTTCTGGTACCACATTTTGGACATTCTGTTTTCAACGCATGTTCTCTGTAATATATAATATGATCTTTAGGACATGCATCTATAGTGTTATATTCCATTCCAAAGTGTTTCATAATAGCACGTAGATCTCGATATGTTCGAGGTAAAGTATTTGGCGATGGTAACAAATATTCACCCAACAATCTACAACAGAAACAAAAAGTAGTGTCTTGTAAATATTATTAATCATATATATATATATCATAGTTATTAAAACCGGAACCGATGACCGGACCGGTGGAGCTAATGAACCAGGTTTCGAACCGGTAGTGGTCAGATCTCAATGAACCGGTTTTAAAAAAAATACATTAAATAATTATTTTTTAATAAAATGAAAAAAAAAAACTATTTTTAAGATTTGCAACCATGATTCCAAGCCAATAGAGACAAAATATGAAAATTTTGCTCATTTATATATCATGCAAAGGTGAATATATCAAAATGGCACCAAATGCAATACATATCATCGAAAAATACATAAGCAAACTTGTTGAAGTAATGTATCAGGTTTCTCTTATATTATTCACTATGTTTTATTGCTGAGTTAATATTATAATATACAATATGCCCCTGCTTAGATCTGTTGTCAATTCATTGTATCAGCCTTAAAGACAATTCTGGATTCAGTATATATATATATATATATATATATCAGACCAGCATTTTGAAGATCTTGTATTCTTCATTATCTATGTTTGCTTGGCAATAAATTTCTAGAAAAACATCTACAACACTTAGAGGTATTGAATTGGTTTATGAAACCCACTATTAGTGTTATTTGTAACAAGTTGAGAGAGCATTACAACTTTAGCAGTCTGCTCACAATGTGTTTGACAAAATTTATCACTGAAAAGATTCATTAAAACCCAGAAAACTTAGTAGCCAGTTTAGTGCATTTCCAAGCGGGAATTTTCTAGTGGTCAATTTATTATTGCCAGTCACATTTTCATTAGGTTGTATGTTGTTGTCCCTTGAGTGGCGTCAGACCATTTGCATCAGTCTTGATTCCATGATCAAATTGTTTGTATGTTGTGTGAAAGGTTTTGTATTTATGCTGCTGCTATGTGTGAGCAGAGAGAGAGGGTCTGACAGTTCCTAGCTGAGTGTGAAATAAGGTTGCTGCTAATTGTTTTGAGAATAGAAATTGTCATCAAGTACACTTGATGAGTTGCATGCTGCCAGGGATTTTATGCTAGCCATCCTTGTATTTATCAGTCATCATGTGTATTGTTGCTACTATAAGGTGTTGAGTATGAGTTATTAGACAAGTTTGTTGCTAGTATAATAGAGGAATTTGCAGCTCATGGAGGAGACACTAAGGAATTTGCAACTCATGGAGGGAGAATCAACTGCCGGCTTATGAGAACCGCCGGTTCCACAGATTTCTAACCTAATTTTCTGCTAGGTCCGGGTTAACCGGCAAAATAGTGAGAGTAGGCTATTGACTGCTGTAAGGCTGCCCCAACTGGCAATGTCCTGACTAATCTGCTGGATACATGGCTCTATATATATATATATATATATATATATATATATAAGTTATTATTTTACACATTTATTACAACTAAAAAAAGGGAAAATAATCAACATTTACATATATGTGATCATATATACATATCAGACAATTTTTCAGTTGTGTCATAAGACCCTGCTCAACAAATTATTCATAACCTTTAAGTTCACCAGCAACAATAACAGAGAGATGGTGAACTTAAAGGTTATGAATAATTTGTCGAACAGATGTATGACACAACTCCTAAGGTATGCAATATGTATATATGATCACATATATGTAAATGTTGATTATTTTCACTTTTTTTAGTTGTAATAAATGTGTAAAATAATAACTTATATATATATATATATATATATATATATATATATATATATATATATATATACTGTATAGTTATCAAAATATTCTAAAGAAAATGAAGAATCCTCTTGTATCCCCCGCCACTAGCCTATTCTCCCCTGTTTTGGCCGATTAACCAGACTTGACTGGCCGGTTAGGTCCGGTTAACTGGCCAAAACAAGTGAGAATAGACTATTGACCGGGTTGCAAGGCCGGTTCCAACAGGCAGCCGTCCTGACCGACTGGTTTTGATAACTTTGATATATATATATATATATATATATATATATATATATATATGTATATGTATGTATATGTATATGTATATGTATATGTATATATATATATATAAAAGTTATTATTTTACACATTTATTACAACTAAAAAAAGGGAAAATAATCAACATTTACATATATGTGATCATATATACATATTGCATACCTTAGGAGTTATGTCATACATCTGTTCAACAAATTATTCATAACCTTTAAGTTCACCAGCAACAATGTAGCAGAGAGAAGAGTTGCATTTGAGTGTTCAAAAAGTCGTTCACTTGAACTTTCAATCAGAGGTACATCATAAATACCATCACTGCTATCTCCACCATCATCATCTGACTCACCATACAAGTCTTGGAGCATTTGATTTGTCCCATCATTAATGTGAATTGTCTCATTACTGTCATCATGATCTACCTCCATGGGATCATTAAAATTACCTTCATTATTCGCTTCATGTTCTTCACCTTGTACAACATCATTTCCAATACTAATATTTGCTGCAATATTCTCTTGTACTGGTGTAACATCATCTAATCTACTACTATTTAGCTGTGGAAGCTGGTTGATCATCTGCAAAAAGCTGGGGGACAACTGTGCCTTTATGAAAATTACAAACATTAATAATTAAACATTAGTGCGCATATAAGAAATATTAAAATAATATAAATTCTACGATATAATCAAAAACACTGTTACCGATGAAATAGGTAACCGCACTGTTACCTACTTTTTTTTGGTAGCATAAAAAGCACCCGATTTTGAAAAGTGGTGATGCAGAATCACCCCCTTTTTTTTGCACATTTTTTACACTCTAATATTTTTATTTATGAAGTATGAATATTTGTTTTAAAATGTTAGTGATTTTCATGCTAATTTTGAAACGTATTGATGCAGCATCAATTTTTTTTTTAGAGCGGTTTTCATGCTAATTTTGAAATGTATTGATGCAGAATCAACCTTTTTTTTTTAGAGTGGTGATTTTCATGTTGGTAATAAAACACAAAACTTAGATAAAAAATATATATATAAAAACAATAAAAATGTAAAAAAAACAAAATTAACTCGTAAAAATAAAAAATTTAAACAAAAATATATTAAAAAAAAACACAAAAATATTCGAAAATTATATCAAAAGAAATGACAAAATTTGAAAAAAAAAAATACACATAATTTAAAGAAAAAAAACAAAAATTAAAAAAAAAAAACATTAAAAACATTTTTTTCTAAGTTATTAAAAAAACCATATAATTTAAAAAATAAAAATAATAAAAAATTAAAAAAAATTAAAAAAAAAAATTAAAATTATAAAATTAAAATTTAGATAAAAAATAAAATAAAATACAAAAAAGAAAAAATTAAATTTTAAATTTTAAATTTAAATAATAATAATAATAATAATAAGAAAAAAAAAATACAAATTTTAAAATTAACCAAAAAAACAAATTAAAAAAAAAAAAAAACAAAATTTAAAGTGAAAAAGAAAATTAAAACAAAAGAATTAGAATAAAAAAAACTATCATTAAAAAACAAAAAAATGAAAAAAAACCACATGCAAATAATTAAAAAATAAATATCCATAAATTTACTCTTTTTTTTAAATGAAACAATTTATAAAATTTAAAAATGAAAAACTAAATAAACTAAAATATTAAAAAAAAAAAATTAAATTAAATCAAAATTTAATAGATTTAATAAATAAATTTTAAATTTTAAAAAATAATTAATCTAAAATATTAAATTAAAAAAAAAAAAATTAAATTAAATTTAAAATAAAAAAATTTGAATTAAAAATAATAATTTTAAATTTTTTGAATTTAAAAAAAAAAAAAAAAAATCAAATTAAAAAATATATATATATTAAAAAAAAAAAAAAAAAAATGATCATGGTGGTGCGGCCAATCGGCCTCCAGCCCAGGTGGCGGCGGAGGTCAGCTGCTTGGCGGGCGGGGAAGTTGCATGCAACCCCCCGCTCGCCCAACAGCCGACCTCTGCCGCCACCTGGGCGGGAAGTCGGAATCTCGCCCAACGGCCGACCTCCGCCGCCACCTGGGTGGGAGGCTGATTCCAGGAATCGCCCTCCCACAACGCGAGGCTGATTCTAGGAATTGCCCTCCTGCGGCTCGATTCCGGGAATCGGCCTCGCACTGCAGGAGGGCAATTCCCGGAATCAGCCTAGCGCCGCGGGAGGGTGATTCCCTGAATCGACCTCGCACCACAGGAGGGCGATTCCCGAAATCGGCCTAGCGCCGCGGGAGGGCGATTCCCTGAATTGCCCTCCCACGCCCGGAATTGGCCTCCCACCGCGGGAGGCCGATTCCGGGAATCGCCCTCCAGCGACACGAGACCGATTCCGGGAATCGTCCTCCCGCGGCGGGAGCCGATTCCGGCAATCGCCCTCCCGCGGTGGGATGCCGATTCCAGGAATCGCCCTCCCGCTGCGGGATGTCGATTCCGGGAATCGCCCTCCCGCGGCGGGAGGCTGGCTACTAGGCGGGCGGAGAGGCTGCATGGAATCGCCCTCCCTTAGCGGGATGCCGATTCCGGGAATCGTTCTCCCGCGGCGGGAGGCTGGCTGCTGGGCGGGCGGGGGGCTGCATGCAGCCTCCCCGCCCGCCCAGCGACCGGCCTCCGCCGCCACCTGGGTGGGAGGTCAATTAGCGGCGCCACCACGATCAAATTTTTTTTTTTTTTTTTTAAATAATTTTTTTTAATTTTTAATAAATTTCTTTTTTTAAATTTGATATATATATATATATATTTTTTTAATTCAAAAAATTTAAAATTATTTTTCTTTAATTTAATTTTTATATTTGAAATTTAATTAATTAATTTATTTATTTTCTAAATTTTGTTAATAATTTTTATTAAATTTTGTATTTTTTTTTTATTTAATTGATTTTTTTTTTTTTCATATTTTTTTTTATTATTAAATTTTATGTTTAGTTTTTTCATTTAATTTTTTAAAATTTAATAAATTTTGTTTTTTTTTTTTAATTTATTTGAATTTAATATATTTTTTTAAAGTTTTTATTTTGTTATTATTATTTTTTTAATTACATAAAATTATTATATTTTTTATTTCAATTAAAATTGTGTATTTAAAATTAGATTTTTTTTTTTTAATTAAACTTGATATTTTCAAATAAATTTGTTTTTTATTTTATTTTTTATTTAATTTATTTTTTTCAATTTTTCATTTTTAATTGATCTTTAAAGTTTTTATCTTTTTATTTTAACAATGTTTTTTATTTTATTTTTAATTTCAAAATTTATTTGTTTATTCATTTATTTATTAAAATTTAATATTTTTTTTTTCTAAATTTAATTTGTTATTTTAATATTAACATCTTTTTTTAAATTTAATAAAATCTAATATATATATTTTTAATTTAAGTTCACATATATATTTTTTACTTTTCATAATTTAAATTTAATTTATTTTTAAAAATTTATTTGTTTTTTTAATATATATTTTTTTAAATTTAATATATTTTTTTATTTTTATTTTTCATTTTTTATTTTTAATTAATTTTTCATTTTTTTACTTTTAATTTAAAGAATGTATTTATTTATTTATTTTAAGTTTTAAATTTATTAAAATTTAATATATTTCTTTAAATTTATTTATTTATTTTTTAATTTTTTAATTTTTAAATTTAATAAACATTTTCTTTTTCTTTTTTAAATTTAATTTCTATATTTTATTTTTTATAATTTCTTTATTTTTTAACACTTTTTTTCTATTTTTTTTTTCTTTTTTAAATTTAATTTCTATATTTTATTTTTTATAATTTCTTTCTTTTTTAACCTTTTTTTCCTTTTTTTTTCCTTTTTTTTTTAATTTAATATTTTTATTTTGTTTTTATTTTTATTTTTTATTTCTATATATTTTGAAATTTTGATCTTTAAATTTTATTTTTTATTTTTTATTTTTTTCTTAAATTTTAGGTTTTTTTTAAATGTTTGAATTAAAATTTTTATTTTGTTTTTATTTTTATTTTTTTATTCCTATATATTTTTAAATTTTAAGCTTTAAAATGTTTTTATTTTTAAAATTTATTTTTTTCTTAAATTTTAGGTTTATTTTAATGTTTGAATTTTAAAAATTAAAAATGTTATTTCTATTTTTTAAAATGTCAAAAATATGACACAATTTTTTTTTTTTTGTTATTCCAGCATCAACTGGTTTTGTTTTGAGGGTGTTTTTTCAATCCTTTTTTCAAGAGACAATTTTGTTTTTAGCATAATTTTATAAAATGTTGAAATTTGACCTTAAAAAAAAACCAAGTGCGTTCTGGAATACATTTTTTTTTGTTTTTGGGGTGTTTTTTCATGTTTTTTTAGTCTTTTTGGGCTAGAGTTCCTGTTTTGAGGTCATGTTACCTATTTCATTGGTAACATTGTTCAAAATGAAGATAGATAATTAATTACCACGGGACGATAGTCATTCGATCTACCATCAATGTGCCCATATTTCCTACAATGCATTGTTGTTGTTGCTATTAAAACTCTAACATTATTTCTCATACAACATTTTTTACAAGGGCAATAAACTCTACCATCACCCCTTTCACCCTCTTGAATTTTTTTTCCACCTCCAATATTTTCTTCCATTGATGCAAATTATCCTATAAAGAAAATAATAAATCTCTCTCAATGGTGTAGAAAACCCAAGACTTGTTGAACTCAATGGGAGCTCAATATATAAGCAAAAATAAAATAAAAGTGGGCATTTTACAAATTGTGAGCTTTTTACAAAAGATAAACTGCAAGTAGAATTGTACCACTATGATAACAAGCTATCAGAAGCATTACTTCTACTTCACAAACGTGGAACTACCTTAAGAATGCTTATGGTTGATATAAATATTAGAGCATGGCAGTTAAATGTAGTAGTTATGCTAAAATACTGAATAACAACTTGAGAGTGCTCTTCAGATACTGTACGAATGCACCAAATTAAAGCTATACCATTACTAAAGATAAATGGCCAAAAATAGTCAATTTTGATATCGTGAAGTTATGTCTTTCTCGGTAGAAAACTGGGGATAGGATGGCAAATATGAGAGAACTAAGTTCCAAGGACTAAAAAACCAAGGCCAACATAGTTCTGCCTTGAATCAGAGACAAAACAAAGCTGCCAAAAAAAGTGTTTGAGAGCACCCATTGAAGCTCCTATATATAGCAGAGTCAACATTTTCCTATTGAAAGAGTTTGTATAGTCAAAGCCACATCAAGATCAGATAGCCACGATCCTAAATGAGAACCAGAGCTAAAGCTAAGACAGATCCATGTTTAGCAGAACAAGACATCCATAGCAAAGAATTTGACCACAGAACTAGATCATGAGAGATAGCAATATTCTTGCTTCCACTGTGGAAATGTAGAAACTGTACAAGGGCTTTGCTTCCAGCAGATTTCATTGTGACAGTAATTGCTATGGTGTTGTAAGTGCTCATTAGTAGAATATTAAAGCCATTCTGGAATTCTTTTAACCTGGAGAGGGTTTTCTGTGGTTATAAATCCTCATGTTCAAATTCCATTGTGGATTGGTTGTGTTTGATATTATGTTTTTACTGTTCGTAGTTGAATTTTCGCAAAGAAAATTATCAGTCTAAAGCGGAGCAATTTTGCGATGTTTCTTTTTCTTCCTATTGTGAAGTATTTCGCTCAGAACTCTACTCGTTGTAACAGAGGTCTTGGGCATAGAACAGGGGACTTGGGTTTTTTGGAATCAAACTTCAAGTTAAGATGCTCATCTGAAGAATGGCACAATGAGCCTTAGCATGGAGTTGGGAGTACCAATTTGAAGTGCAGGTAGGGCATTGTACAATAGACCAGTTAGATTTCTGGACCCTAATACAAAAGTTTCTTCTTCTTTCAAAACATGTTTCTCGTTTTCTGTAACCAATGTGGGTCCTGTTCTTGTTTCAATTGGGGATGGATTAGCATTTTTTATTGCTCCAGATGATCACACTTTAGGTAGCCCTGGAGGCTATTTGGGGGTGATGAGTCCAATAGGTCTCAATGAACTGTTGCCCTCGCCGAGGAATACTATTGTAGTGGAATTTGATACTATTTTGGATGTTGAATTCCACGATCCTAATGGAAACCAGTACCTTCAGATCCAGTACCTGTTCACAAAAGAGGGTGCCATAGTCATTCATGCGTGCAGAGAGGGTGAATTGCAGGCATTGCAACAGGAGGTGTTATTGTTGTTGCATTGGCCACTAGATTGTTTGTTTGGTTCTGTTACAAGCGCAGCATATTGAAAAAGACAGACAAAATTAGTTCATATATTATGAAATTGCCTCGGAAATTCACCTAAAAAGAGCTCAGCAATGCTACGAAAGACTTTTTTTGAATGTGATTGATAATCGATAATTGCAAGCAAGGGTAATCCCCTTGTGAAACCCAAATTTCTGTGCATTTTCTAAAACCTGATGACGGAGTCATTGTAATGAACAAGCGCCTAGGTCCATATTACGTCCAAATCTACCAGCACCA
Source organism: Pinus albicaulis (assembly GCA_034641835.2). Lineage (NCBI taxonomy): Eukaryota > Viridiplantae > Streptophyta > Pinopsida > Pinales > Pinaceae > Pinus > Pinus albicaulis. Next base: position 1,078,198,565 of record CM076575.1, on the reverse strand, counting down.
AGATCTATAAAAAAAATCCACAGTATCTGCGAACTAAGAAGAAGAGGCAGAAAATGTATTTTTCTTACCTGTTCGAATAGTGGTTGGGGTTTACCACGGCAAAAATTTGACAAAGCCCATGTAGCATTCCTTATCATTGAAATTCTGGCAGTATCATTCAAATGGGCAAGCACCTGTCTGAGAGCTCCATGACTGAGGGCAAGATCCCTAAATGTTGCAGAGTCTCCAGCAATATTTCCCAAAGCCCAAACAGCCTTACACGAACACCAGTTGAACTCAAAGTTGGGTACTTGTTTTTTAAATCAAATTCCAAAATTACAGACATATAAAGATAGTTGGGAAGAATAATTTTATGCCTCCAAAATAACGTGCTACCTATTCTCGAACATTATCAGTCCCATAGGTAAGAAATTTCACAAATATAGGCAGTGCCCCGTAATCAATCACAACCTTTGTATTCTCAGAGGCTCCAAAAAAACCCAAATAGGGTCAACCCTACTATAGGAGGAAGGGCCTGCAGTAAGAACTTACCATTTTGCAAGAGCTGAGGGCGAATGCTGTTTTGCAAGAGCTGAGGGCGAATGTTGTTCTGCAAGGGCTGAGGGCAAATGCGCGCATGATATCAGCCGTTAATGTAGTTTTAAAAAAAAATCATTTTTATGTAGCGCGCATTTGATTTTTTCATTTCAAATCATTTTTATTTACATTTGATTTTTGCATTTCTAATACAAGTGACAAACAAATTTCTAAAAGAGGTTGAAATTTTTACTAGAATAGCCATGAAAGACTAATTAAAATGGCTTAAAATGCAAGTGGAACTTCAAAATAAATGTAATTGAAGGTTCTCTCCACTAAATTTTTGTAAAAGTGCTTACATTATTTAAGTTATCTAGGATATTTTTTTGTATTACACAATCAAAATTTGTAGAAATTATATACATTAAGCATGTATATATCCGGACTCTCCTGATCTCACAATATTTATCTTCTTGCAAAATACAGAATCCTTCCACTATAATTCTTGTGGAAATTTAATCAACAATTGCAAAACACATGAAGCAATAAAAAAACACATAACACAGTTGTTTAACGGGAAAGCCTAAAGCTGAAAACCCCAACTATCTATTATGTAACATGGAGATCATATGAAAATCTCATACAAAGCATACAAATATTATCACAAGCTCTCAGTATAGTACAATCTTCATACACTAATTAGGCCCAATCTTGCAAATCCATGCACGAATCTTTGCCACCTACTAGCCTACCTCCACTGCGCAATCCAAACTGATTACAAAGACCAATTCAATGTAATCCCACTCCCATTGGCTGCGTGATTATCATTGGCAACTCCAATGTATATGTAGATGCAATTCATGCATCACTAATAGTCACAACAGATAGTCTATCTTGACCTTTCACCTATCTCTCCACTGGCCTCAACTGAAACTGACATGCACTGTAGTTAACAGATGTATTCTTCAATTGATTAATGAGTTATTATTTGGTGAATTAATTAACTAATTAATTCACACCACTCTCACTAGTGTATCAATCAGTTAGACTAGATTCAACTAGCTCAACTGTGTCTAACTGAGTTAAACTGAATACAACTCCACCAACTACTTCAATAACTCCACCAAACTCTGTCACATGAGTTCTAACTAAAGTCTCCATGCAATAGCTCTAGTAAACCCTCAAGAATAGCGTAATTCGTTCTGTTAGATGTTGTGCCACATCTGTGCACTTAACTGAAGTGCTCCAAGAGAATAAGATAATGTTTACAGTCAAAATATTATTAAGAGCTAATAATATTCGACATATCTATTTTTAGACTGGCAATCTAAAAATAGACTCCGCCCAATATGTCTAAAAATAGAAGTCCATCTATTTTTCCAACTTGACCAACCATCCACAAATAGCATCCAGCAACTCATAGAATATGATCGACATGTCTAAAAATAGATATAGTCTAAAAATAGACTTTGCGACAAAAATCACCTGTGTGGGCCCCACCTAGTTTAGGTGATCACTTTCCAACTAGCATCAGCAATGATGTTTCGGGATGCCTTGTTCACTGTTTCTTGTTGCAATCTTCAACAAAATTAAATAATGAAATAGTTGGGTAGTATTTCATGTGAAGTTTTTTCTATCCTTGAAAAACTATACAAGGTTCCCTGTTGCCACATGAAACCCTAACTCATGTAGCAGCATAGGACCAGTCCTCCATTTTGCCCGTCATAAGGCATTTTTCACATATTTGACGACTAGAATTTGCGGATTCCCGTTTTCCGCGAGGTGCTATGAAGGATAGAAGACTTAATTTTGACGTTTGAAATTTTTTCAAAAACGTTCTTACGCCCTTTAATTTCCACTTACCAATAATTTTGCAACACTAGTCCTCTTTGCAATTGCAAGGCTATACTCAAAAAGTAAGGAAAGTTACTTTTTTGGCTCACTCAAAATTAAAAATTTAATAAATAAATTACCACTTATCATTATTGGTATTTTAAAATTAGAATCAATTTAATTTTCCCCTTACTATTACAGAAAGTTCACAAATCCTTTCTTTTACATAAAACACCAAAGAAAGAATAAAGCACGTTGCCCTGCAAACTTCCAAGGTTGTGATTAGTGAAGCAATGAAAAAGTACGGCTATAGCACTAAAAATTAGAATGCCAATCTGCCCCAACATGAAGTAGTGTTAATATAGCTGGTGGCTTGGCTTGATGGTCAAACAGTGAATTACACAAGCACAAAATAAAAGCTTTAGGCGTCTAGTTCCTTACACTCGCACTCTCAAGGAATTCAGACTTAGGCCGAGCTCAAGATTGGCTCTGAGGAAACTAGATTGGCTCATTAACTTGCCATATTTTAATTTCATAAGGTATGTTCGAAGTTTGAGCTGCTAGGGTAATTTATTATTGTGAAATCATAGTTCTAAATTATCTCTTATTCTGTGAGCAATGTAATCTATTAATTGTAAGCAGATTCATTAAAAAAATTCAAACTGATTTTAGCATGAATGATGACAATTTATATATTAATTGGTTTTTAAGAGTATTTGTATTATGTAGGAGCACTGGAAAGAAAAATCAAAACTTCATTTTTTGTTTTCCTTATTTTATTGGGCTGAACTGGAGAAAATTGAATATGAATAGTGAGTTAATTGTAAGATCAATGGGCCAAGGCCATACATCAACATTGACCATAGTGGGGAAGTATAAAAGCATGGATATTCATGAAAGTATAGTTAGTAATGTAAGATCAAAGTTAACTCTTAGCTTCATTAAAGAAATAGAAGGCAAAGATCTAGCATCAACTGAAACTCACGTGAAAAAGTAGATGAAAAATGTACAATCATCCAATGGAGAGGTAATCTATAATTATCCAGTAAGACTCTTGGCTATGCCTTGAGACTAAACTAATTCTCAATATTTTTGAATAATCATCCATTGGAATTTAGTAGGAAAACCATAGTAAATCATTGTCCAATGGCCATGAAAAAATATATAAAAAATAATATTTGTTGGTTGTTTTTCAATAGGTGGACCATGATGGGACCATTGAGAAGGTGGGGGTGTTTTTTTAATCATGGAAGTGAGGTTTAGTAGATTGATAGTCAAGTTACCTTTCCCTATAAATTTTCTCGATCAAGTTATTCATTCATTGAACTTTGATTCATTCCTACTGTTTTAATACACAATCCAATCCAGTTGAGTCTTGAGTATTCATTGAGAATGGCATTCATAGGTTGTCAAGAAAGAGGTTATCATGCACATGCACTCTTCTTTTCTTGGTATCTTTGTAACTATGTTCAGCTTGAGTTCTATATTTTTAAATTATCATAATAGTTTCGTGATTATTAGGCTTTTATTTTGTCTTTTAAGAATTTTAATTTAATTATTATTAATCATTAAATTTAAATATATATATATATATATATATATATATATATATATATATTTATTTATTTATTTATTTATTATAGTTATTAAACTTTCAATAGAATTATTAAACTTTCAATGGTACATCAACTTTCATACATGAGAAAATAGATACTGACAAATGGTACACCATGGCCTGATTAATTTCGCTCAACAATTTCAAATGGTATAACATTTAGTCAACAATAATCATTAATTTCTGCACACAGAGACTAATTTCTCTGGAAGCCTGAGATTTCTTTGGCTTGTTATTCTTATAACTACATAGACATAATTAATAGAGAGATTGAGGACAAAAAAAAAAATCTAGCGCTTAGTCTCCACTACTCAACATGATTTTGTGAGAAATAATACATAGATTGATTTCTCTGAGTGCCTTAGCGTTCTTTGGCTCATTATTTTAATCACAACAACAATAAAAAATGCACTGAGGATCTTTTCTTAGTCCGATTATGCAATTTTTATAAGACATATTATGCAATATTAATAATAAACATAAATTTATTGCAATTTAGGGAAAGCTCGTTCATGTTTTTTTCTTTATATTGGAAGGTTACTTTCTTTTTGAAGTAATTTTTAGTAGATCATAGCATATATTGAGAAAATATTAGTTTGACAAGAATCAGTTATTTCTCTTGAAACTTTAGGTATTAAAAGTCCATGACACAGATATATCACACTCCAAACTCCAAAGAAATTGGAAGAGCGTTCAATTTTTTTAGTCAAACTTTTATTGGTGAAGGGTTAATTTATTACGAGAACGTCATTAATGAAGTGCAAAATTTTAAACGTAGCGTTTATTGACTAGAAAAATAATGACCAAAACGTCAAAAAAAATTGTGTGACGGGTAAAGAGAAATCCAAATTCCAACCCTGCCTGCCACCTGTTGGTGAGTGGAGGTTAATCACTTTTCATTTACAGCTTACCAGGTTACTCATGTTACCAATATTTTCACATGGCTCACTTTTAGGTGACTACTTATTGTACTTCTTCTTTATAAAGAACAATTGGTAGATAATTGTATTATTTGAAATCTTTAACAAATCCAGGCAACAAAATTACAACAAATAGAAAATTATGCAAAAAAATCACCAAGGCACTAATGTGTGGATACCCTATCATTTCTTAGATCCTCATAACTTACCAACACCTACTATATTGGTATACACATAATATGGCATTTACATGAAGTATTTCATATGTATCTAGAAGTAAATAAGTTGTATGACAATTGTTATGGCAGATATAAGATGTGTATTATAGTTTATATTTCAATTTTTCTTAAGTAGCATGCATGTGCGGTTCATATATATAGTGACTACAATTACCAAATATATTTCAGTGAATATGTGAAGATGATCTCTCATTAGGTCCTAATCACTTAAAGCATCATTAATTAGCTTTCCAAATGAATAAAATACGTTAACAAATTAGTAAAAACTAGGAAAACAAATCATGCTTTAAAAAAATATGGCACAATGAGTCACACTTTGAGATTTATTTAATTACTCATCAAGTGTCACTACAACATATATATGATCACCATTACCATAGAAATGGGACATGTGACCATCATTTTGGTTTTGCCAATGACATTCCACATCATGAGCATTGTTTAGGGTTGATTGTGTTGATTTTTTTTAAACAAATCATTTATACATTTTATGGAATTATAGACACAATTTATAATCACATTACAAGATCATGATGTATGGATATTCCTTATCATTTCTTATATACTCACAACTTACCAACACCTAATAGATTGATATACACATCATATGGAATTTACCCCTAGAATACCACATGTATCTTAAAACAAATTAGTTGTATGACAATTGTTGATGCAGGGGCATTAGGCTCAAAACAACCTTTGTCCATAAATAAATGTAAAGAGGGGTCTCATGTTTTATTTCCCCATGTATTTATTCATAGTTGAGTTATTTTTAGTTAATTAGAGAAGAAAATGTAACTGCCCGAATGATTAATGGGCACCTGAAGATATAGTCAGTTTCAGAAGTTAAGCTAATTTTAGGAGTTCGTCTCTGTTTGTCAGAGGGTTAGTCTCAAAGTTAGAGATATGAAGATTTTTTAGCGTTAGAGGAGTTGACTCGATTCAGGGTTTGTATAAAAATAAGCCTTATAGGCATAATAAGGCAGACCTGCATAAAGAACCGCATAGGCTGCGTAGGACTGTCATAGAGACAGAGTAGAGGAGAAGGGCCAAGTAATTCGAAGATCTAGTCGAGCCAAAGTTGTAAGTACTTCACTGCATAAATGTAGAATTATTTCAATGGTATTGTGCATTTGTCGAGTTAATTATGGCGTGAATGGTTTCTGTGTCCCGATAATCAACTGTATAGTAGTTTGGAATACATACTCGATAATTGTGGTTTAATGGGGTCCTGTATGTTGAAAGAGGAACCGAGTCCTTTCCTGAATTACTAGCCTCTGTGCGAGAGGTTCTATCCTTTCTCGAACCAATTGGATATTAGTTTAACTCGGTGTAAGAATTGTCGGACGAATAAAGTTGTGTGATAACCTGTGTTAAGCGCCATGACAGTGGACGGTGTGGCATTGGATAGTGGTATGGCAATGTTGTGGTCGAGACTCATGTAATACAGTGGGAAATGCCATGGTAGAGAGGGTCAACAAGTCCAAATTATGGATCTCCCCACAGTGTAATAGAGAATTTTTCTCGAGCCTTCGATTCAAGGTTCGATCGGTGCTACCACGTACATAGAACTAGCGTGTGAAGGAACCTCATGGAATGCGAGTCCTTAATTGAAGAAAAAAAACTAGTACAGGAAGATGCGATTCAAAGGAGCAGAGGCGGAGTACAATAAAAGAAAGCTCAACGGAACCTGGAAGATAAGAGGAGGAACCATGACTAAAGTGCACAGTAAAACCACCGTTTGGAAAATCGGCGATATCGCGCAAGTTTGGAGGTGGTAAGGAGAATTGGTGAAAAGGATGCGACATATGTCTCCGTGAGACACGTGGCCAAGGGCGGAATTATAAAACCGTTCTCATCACAGATTAACCCTTGGGCGTGTTCGTTACGCGAGATTTTGTTGTGTCTGTTGGATCCTCCAAACCGGCGCAATGCTCCATCGACCGTCATATTGAGAGGCAAATTACTGTGGAGCCAAGAATGGTTTATGTATGACCATTGAGTTATAGACCAAAGTCGAGATTTGTTATGATCTTTGACGATTAGCGGAGATTATAATAAGGAGGACTGTATAATTATGTGAATGGTCGTGCGTTTGGTTGAAACCAAGTGACGGAGTTCGAATTGACAAGGTCGACATACATTAAACATCACGGTTGAAATACGAGAGGGTCGAGCAGTTGATACATTAGAATATCAATTCGAATATGTAAAATGAGTGAGCCCAAGGTTTTGGGGTTTAATTCCTAAGTGGCTTGTATTTATTGGGGTATATATTAATGAGAGTAGGCTAGTCATTATATTCAGGGTGTGTAAAGAGCGGTTGAATGTTGATAGGTATGATGGGGATTAGACCATAGAACGTGGGGACTTATAGTATGGTTTAGAACCGTCAAGTGAAGAAGTTCCGCATGCGATAAGGCATGGCATAGGCCTTGTTAGCAACCTATAATATAGGAGTCATAATTTTGACTTGAATACTGGTAATTTTGTAAATTTGTACATACTTTGCCTTCTGCAAGTTGTATTCACATACTTAAAATAATAATAATAATAATAATAATAATAAAAAAGAGGGTAAAAAAGTCCTAAAAGAACAATCAAAGGACTTAGAAAAAATAAGATACCCCAAAGAAAAAATGAATAAAACATGAAAGTGAGCAAGCATAAATGCCACTACTTTTTACTTTTTGACTATGGTAGAGTGTCAATAAATGCCATTAGTGCATGATGAGTTAAACAGTTCAATCTTAAATTTTCATTGTTTCAATTTCCTTTGTTATAGATAGAGAATAATGAGTTGTTAGATAGTTTAATCCTAACAATTCAGTAGTTAGGTAGAGAAATAAAGTGAATCCAACAGTTTAATCTAGATTCATGGATGAAATAAGTGTAGAATTAGATAGTTTTACTTGCTTTCAGAAAGAATAAATGCTGTGAAGGTTGCTAGCTTAAATGCACCTACTACAAAGGAAGAAAAAAATGTTAGCATGGTAAGATGGGTAGGTAGAAGAAGGTGAAAAGTATTAATGTAAATATCATTCATCATGGGCTGCAAAATAACTAGCTTCCCCTTCCCATAGTCATGAAACATTCTAGACTATCAGTCAAAAAGGCTCAAGGCATTTCCTTGACTTTTGTTGGGACCGGACCCAAGGCTCTATGACTGATCAGTTGAAAGTGTGAAATGTCTATATTAATCCCTAAATCACATAATTTACCATTCATGCACTCATTTCCCCTCAAAAATCCTAAGTAAAACTTCATTTGTACTTAAAGATACTCTAATCCTCATTTGATTAAATTCCTATATCATTTCAAAGCATAAAGCCCTCAAAATCACATTTTATCCTAAGTCTAAGTGATGAAGTTATTATAATGCAAATTTGCTTTTTAATCTTCACTTTCTTAGTTATATTTATGTGTTTTTGAATATAAATTGTCCCCTTGTCATATTAACTCTAACTTATGTATTAACTCCCTACAATTGACCTTTTCCTATTATATAACTCCTTTTATAAATAAATCCCAAAAACCCACTTATTATAACTTAAGCCAAAGTATTGTATTCCCACATGCTTAAATAAAACCCCCCTTATAACCCCTTTGGCTAAAAGTTTATCCGTATATTTAATCCCACCCCTATGGTAATTAAGTTTTCTTGATTTGATTTACCATATAAATAAAATATATGAAGAAAACGTTTAAAACATATGTTATATATGTTTTAAATCAAAAATCACCCGAAGTTTCATCTAAACTAAACTTCAATAAATATGACCCTTTCCCTGCGCGTCCGATCTTTCCTTCATCTCCCAAGATCAATGGCCCAAAGTGAACCCGATAACTTAACTTTTCCCCGCACCTTTCCTTTTGATCATGGCCATTCGCTCGTTGAATCCAGATCCGATGGCACTAATACATTTTCGCGCTTATAAAGTAATCGTTTGATGTTTTGGCAAAGCCGCGCTAAATGGGTGGTTTTTCTAAACCACCCCGTGCTTACATGTCGCCACCATGTTGTATTGCGTTCGAAAAGCTAGTTTCCGCTTACCACCATTTACCCGAGTGAATACCACTGGCGGTATTCCCTAAACCTCACTCGTTTAACCCGAGTTTAATGTCATTTAAATATGGTTATACCATCGTTTAATACATTAAAATTATAATTTTCATTCAAATTTTCACCTTTTCGCTTTAAACCTGTAAAAACATTGCAGAACCGTTTTTCCTCAAAATCATGCCGTTTGAACCCTGAGAAACTTTGCAGAGCCATTTTCAACCTACTAGTACCATTTTTCGACGCCCATTGCCCTGAGTTTCCATTACAAAGTACTACATTGTCCTCTGCGAAGCCATTTTCAAAAAATTGAAGACTGAGCACCTCTACAATGTCTTCAACTGAATTCTGTTGGTTCTCCAGGTACTTTTCTTCGAACTTGCCCTCTGAGATTTCAAAATTCCTGTCGATTTCAAATAGTTACCAAATTTACTGCAAAAAAGTGTCCATTTTTCAGGGGAAACTCTGTCAAAATTTCCCTGGAATCCCTAATTGCCCTTTCTCACAATTTTTTCCATACCTTGGTCCGTTTTGCTATTGAAATTGATTTTAAATACACATTCTGAGCTTTAAATTCCTTACATTTCCTAAAAACCTTGCTCAGAAACCCCATTTTCAGTATAAATTCACCAAGAAACCCCTGTTTCTCGTAAAGGAACTTAGCAAACCGTTTAAGCTTGCTTCGTTCATATTAAAAATGACCAATAAATAGGTAAACCCCAAGAATGGAGGCCCAAAATCTCAAAAGAAGTCTTCTGCAAATATTCCTCAGCCCGTGTCCTTTAAAATCGACAAACCAACTCCTGCACTCACGACTGATTCTACAGAAGTGGTCAGACCATTCCAGCCTCTAGTCATTTCTCCAGAGAACAACCCTTTAGTTGATCTGGACTATAGAATACTGGACCCTAATGTAGAATTTAACCTACTTGCTGTCTATAATTGGTGCTATGGAAAATCAGTGGAAAAGGGTTACAAAGATATTCCAATTTGGGAATCCAATCTGCCTAGATATATTGTCCCTCTCACTCATTCTGTTCCTGACTTTATCAGATTATGCCAAGCCTATTATATGCCAGAACAAAGATGTATTGTAAACAAAGAAAAAAAGATCATGTTTTACATCACTGAAGAGTCGATAAATTCCATGTTGCAAATGAATCATGACCCCAATTCTGCTTCCCTATCAATAGAAGATTTAACCCAACTATATCTTGACTTGGATTTCAATACTAGATTCAAAATATACCAGACTTTTTGTCCAAATCAAGTTGATATTCCCAAGTTAAATCCTCCTTTCGACACCGTTGATTTCCCAGATGAAACTAGACAGATTGTCTCAATGCTCTCCTTCATACTAGGATACACCAGTGATGAATTCACTGCTGTGGCTATCCTAGGTTTTCTGTCAAATCTAAGCCCTGGTCAATCACCATCCATTTAGTTCAATTATGCTAGATTTATTACTAAAAGTATGCATTATCAGTTATCCAGATTATCAGAAGAAGGAGTTTTCAGATACTCCTCTTATCTACTCCACCTCTTCCTATATTATCAAACAGATAAGTTTCCAATTGAATGTCAGAAAGTGGATGCAGAAGGAAAAGTTCTATCAGTAGTATTTTGGTCATCTATTCTAAGGAAATGGAACAGAGAGTATAGTTTTATAGATTTCAATGACTCATTTATAGCCCCTACTATGTATCTCTAGGAAAAAGAAGAGATCCCTAGGATAGCCCCTACTATTTTTGAAGTGGATGCAGATGTCATTCATGAATTAGATCAAATTGAATTTCATAGGAGCAATACTGAAATGCTATATTCCAAAATTGTCAGTAAAACTATGAAATCAATTAGGCTTGAGAAAACAATGCTCAACCTCCAAAATCAAATGAAGTTGGATAAAGCCTCACTGTATGCTAATAATTTAAGAATAAAAGCACTAGAATATATAGTGATTGAAGCAGGGGGTGACCCAGCCAACATTGAAGGGGCAAAAGTCTTAATTAAACAGAAAAATGAGGATATAGCTACTCTTAGAAAACAGTTGAAGTTGCCTCAGAGTGAAAACTCTCAAGCAAAAGAAATTCTACAGCAAAAAATAGAGAATGATGAATTAAAGCAGCTTGTACATCAAATGACAGATCAAATAAAAACAATGGAAAATCAAATAGAAGCTCTAATGAAAGAGAATGAAGAACTAAGAAAAGAAAAACCAATGGTCATTCCTACAGTGATCCCCACTGTAAACACTGCTATACCATCTACTTTGGCAGAACACTTGGCACCAAAAGGAGTACTGGCAACTGCAGTGCCAATTACTTCTCTAATCTCTGCCTCTTCTTCTTCATCCTCACAGAGGAGCACACTACAAGACCAAGATAAAGAGATTCTTAGTTTGAAAGGCATTATTAAAAATTTAGAAAATTGCAAAATTGATGCCTTGATTACTTCTAAAGGACATGAGCAAAGGGCCGATCGACTACAAGAATAGGTAAAGATTCTGCAAGCACAAGTAAATCTTACAGATTAAGTGGCCTATATAAAAAATCATTTATGGACCAAAATTATTGAAGGCATTCATTCTCAATGGCCTTCAATTCAGATAATTTATGAACAGAGGGAGTTACTTCAAGTTGCTAGTGCAGAGATTAACAAGACTAAGAGGGAAATTGACAATAAACCAGCCCAAGAAATCCAACTCATAGCTTTTTTAAACAGTAAAACTAGGGAAGAGTTGGAAGAATTGAAAATTTTTGATAGAATAGAAACCATTCTTCAAATAAAAAAGGTCCTGAAAAAAAGAAACATAATGAGTAATCTAGAGGACCAGTGTAAAGACATGAATGTATCCATCTCAAGATTTTTAGCCAAATACAAAACATTGTCAGAAGCAGGTTTTCCTGATATTCACGCATTGAATGACAAGTTAATGCCTCAGAAAGATTATGATCTAAAAATCAGAAATCATGCAAAAGAGAAAGCCACACAACCACTGCCTCAAGGATCACCAACAGGCAAAATACTTCTTCAGTATTTTGAAATTTTATTTTTTTTAGATAATGAGATCAGGCATATGTTCACTATCAAGCCTAACTTTGCCAAGTATACAGAGGCAGATGAAAGTTACATAAAATTGAAGACTATGAAGATCCCCTTTGCAGAAAAGTGGCAAGAATTCACAGATCTGCTGTGAATTTAATGGATAAAAAACAAGAAATTCACTTGGAAATTCATTTTTTACTATTACCTCAAATGGTAAAAATACAAGGTTAAAGTGCACAACAACAATCAGTTCAAATTAGAATAATAAGTTCTATTTTTGCTTGTAAAAAGGTAACAGCTTGCAAACTGTTTTGCAGCTGTCCCTCTTTTTAATTTTTCTTTCCTATTTTTTATTAAAACATTATCTCAATTCCTGAGATATTTTTTAAACATTTTTTTGCATAATTACTTCACAATTCGAAGTATTCAGTGTGAATAAAATTTCTCAAGACACCTATAGTCTTATTTGTTGGTTATATTGAAGTTGGTGAGTCAATTAGTGAAAGCAGAAGACTGGAAAGAGATCAGAGACATCATAGCTAAGGATTCTCATGGTGACAAGATAAGTCTCGTTCTGTCCTTGTTTTCAGTGTATTTCTTTAAAGTTTACATTCATTCATATTATGTTTTTCTAGTCTATAATGATCAACTAAGGAAAAAATAAACAGGATTAGTGATAATAAGCTCCCTGTTTTGAAACTTGTTGGCATTTTAATGTTTTCTACTTGATAACCAGACCATAGAATTCTTAATTTCTCCAGATCCTAGTTAGATCCCCTTCTTCAATCTTCTTATCTGTAGCTTAAGGATTCTTAAGTTCCCTTTTGCTCAGATTCCATCCACTCCATCAAATCAAGCCTATGCATAGCCTTAGAAGGTCACCTATCTTGCCCTTAGCACATTTGCATCTTTGAGCCTTATTTCTTAGTTCTGCTTGCCTAGAGAGTTGACTCCATTGCCCAATATTCTGGTAGATCCTTCTAGTTTACCTTGAAATCTCTTTATTCCCACCAATCTTTTAAAATCAAACCCAAATACACAATCATAGCTAGCCTAATATCTGTTACTAAAACAAAGCTAAACCATATGGAGAGATCCCTCTCCGGAGTTCAAGAAGGCTAGATCTTGAATTCCCAAAGTGGTTCTTGGTTACCCCTAGTGTTCTTAACTACAAAAATCCCCATCCCACAACCTGAGAATTAATAGGGTGATAACAGGCCTTGGGGGTATTATGATCCTTGGAGGAAACTCCCACAGCTAGAAGAGTTGACAGAGAAAATTGGATCGAGTACAAAGGTGTGGCAGGTGGGTTTTACCTTGCACCAATTGTTATGGTGCATATATGATGTGTATTACAGTTTATCTTATAATTTTGTTGAAGTAGCATACAACAATTTACATAGTGATATGAGAACCACTCTCTAGAGTATACATCGATTTTGTACACATGGCTTTTCACTTCTTAAGATATATCATTGGTGATGCTCACATGATTATATAATGAACCATTAAGTTGAACTATGAAATTATTCCTCACAACACACACATATTGATGAATTAATAATTTTTCTTATATAATTTTTTTAATCTATTTTGAAAAAATAATAATAATAATAATAATAATATATATATATATATATATATATATAGAGAGAGAGAGAGAGAGAGAATTATTTCTAAGAAGAACAAGAGAGAATTCCTTAACATATCTTCGTAAAACATATAATAGCAAGAAAATTAATCTATTGAAATTTCATTTACAAACATATTCATGGAGTAAAATGAAGATTAAAAGGAGATATTCATGGATTTACCTATAACATCACCTCATAATTAAGAATGTAAATGTACAATATTGATGATACATAGGTTAGGAGAAAATTAATCTATTGAAATTTCATTTCCAAACATGTTCATGGAGTAAAATGAGGATTAAAAAGAGATATTTATGAATTTACTTATAACATCACCTCATAAAAGTGTAAATGTACAATATTGATAAAATTTATTTACATATGATAAATAATAAACCTTTATCTCACATGTATCATATAATCTTATAAAAAAACAATTGCACCGGGGGTGCAATCCTCAAAACTTTTAAACTGTCTAATGTATATGTTTTAAAATAACATAATATGCCCTTTTTCCTTTTACATTAGCCTTCGGGCTATTTTAAAACACATGCTATTACATATAATAACAAAACAAAAAACTATTAAACCAAACCTATTTAAAGTATTCGGGGCCCACATTACAAATGCCCAAAGTGAAATATTTGCGCATATGTTATATACAACTTATAACAAAATATTAATAAAACTATATCATACGTCCGGACTTCAAAAAAAATAAACCCGATTTCAATCACAAATTCGTGTTCCAAAATAGCCTGCTGATGTCACCCTAATTTGTGACGCGAAAACTTCATAGAATACGCCATATAAAAATTCGGGTCCATTTTTTGGCTTTGCGTACGGAGGAAAACTGTGGCGCGAAAATCAAATTAATTCCATCCTATAATGTTTCGGGTCCGGAATTCCACAATGCAGACGGGCCAAAAAATAATGCGATCGAATCGCCTGCTTCCACGTGGATGGCTGATTTGGTCTGTGGTCTGTGAGACCACGTTCTTCTGAATTAAAATCTCTCGCATTTACTATTAAATTGCTCTGTTTCCAAAACAATACAACGCTCTGTTTTTAAGTGTGCAGGGACTGTGATTTCAAAACCAAAATTCACTGTTCATTAGTTTTAGAAAGCGGTTGTTTGACAGAGCCATTCAAAAAGATTTAGAAAGCGGCCAGAGGACGGGGTAGTTGAAATTAATATTTCAACATCCCTCATTCACTGATAATACCCTCCTTGGTGCCTTCTTCGCCGGACTACGATGTGTTCATCAACAGTCGTGAACCTGATGTCCGTTTCTTCGCCAGACATCTTCACAACAGTCTTGTTTCCAGAGGATTGTGAGTCTTTCTCAACAGCATAGAATTGTAGGTTGGACAATCCATACCTTCACAAATCAAAGACGCAATTAAAGGAGCCTCTCTCATTATTACTATTTTCTCTCCAAATTATGCGCAATCGCAAAGGTGCCTCCATGAACTATTCCTCGCGCTGCTCTGTAAGCCGACCATTTTTGCAAAGGCATATAAGTGTCGTTTATTGCACATAAGTGTCGTTATACCGACAGCGGCCAAAGCGTCGCTATTGCGATGGAGACCTTCAAATGTCGCAATTGCGACACTTAGACATTGTGTCGCAAACAAAGCGTCGCTATTGCGACAGATGCCTCCAAACGTCGCAATTGCGACACTTAGACATTGTGTCACAATTGCGACGTTTGGAAGCAGCTGTCACAATAGCGACGCTTTGGGGCATGGTGTCGCAATTGCGACGTTTTCCTCCAAACGTCGCGATTGTGACACTTTTTCTAAGTGTTGGTATTGCGACACTTTTCTCTAGACGTCAGTATAGCGACGGTTTCGGGCGGGATTGAAAAATTTTGGGGAAATTTCCGACATTTGGTCAAAAGTGTCGGAACCAAGTGTTGGAATTTCCCCCAGAACGGCCAAAAACTTTTTCTCCACAGCCACAAACCTGCGATCACTATCTTCTCATCCAAGGGCTTTGTCATCATCACTGTAATGGGAAAATCGCGACTTACACCAACTGAATCCATAACCTGTGCTTTTTTTTTAATGGTAGGAAGAGTGATAAGAAACAAACTTGTCAATGTTATTTCAGCATTGATTGAGCTCGAAAAAAAGTTTTTGGTTTTTCTCTATCCGAGCAACTGATAGTACGAGTTCCTGCTGCCAAATCGATTTGAGACATCGGCAGAAAGTAGAGCAGATTCGAAGATTTGGAAATTTTACGCTTTTGATGTTGATCTTCAAGATGAAATGCATTCCTCACCAAGGCACATATATTTTAGGATGGATCGTTCCGCCCTCCTTCCCAGACCTACATGACCCTGGATGGCATCGCACCCTTTCCAGAATAGCTTTATATAACTCTACGCTCTGATCCGGCTTAGTATGGGTAGTTTCTTGTTTGTGCAAGGGCTATTACTAAAACATATGGCTTGCAAAAGCTCTCCTTTGGAGGTGCGCAACTGGCATCATGTTCAAATCAATGCACAACGCTCATACACATGCAGCCTTGCTCTTATTGTACTCATCACATTCGTATTTGTCAAGCCTTTTGTTCTTTCTTGCATCACCCTCGATTCTATGGCATACTTCGACTATACAAGGTATGGTTGGACTTGCATGCCATATTTCAAGAATATATGAGCATCAACATACAAAACATTCAAATATCAGCATATCAATCTAGGGTGTCAACATCCAATGTCATTTTATATTTGAATTATAATGGTGAGGTTATTAATTAAATAACATACTTTTCGTCACACGTTGAGTAGGGCTTTGTCGAGCATGATCAAGTTAACTTCAACCTAAGTGAACTAGGGATTAGTGAGTGACATTTTCCAAACCATAATGATTTGTCTTGAATGATAGACATTCCCTCCAACACTAATATATGAAACACAATTTTCTTCCTTGGAGGCTTACTCTCTCACTCATAGACAAACCATAGCTTGGTAAAATAATGCCCATGTTCATGTGTATGATGGATATGATTCCTTCAAACCCGGTTAAGAGAAAGCATGCTAATATGCGCCAAAGTGAAATCTGGGAGAGCAAGGCTTTAACCTTTGATTCGTGGCTATGATAACTTAGGGTTTTATAACACGTAGACAGGGCCATCGAATTCGAAACCCTAAATTAATGGAGAGCGTGAGGTTTCATGCACAATATGGGCGATGGGTGAACACTCATGCAAATACAAGCTGATGATAGCTCCCAACAACAAATTCCTACCCAAACCCTAGCTAGCCTGAGGTGGCAAGACAAGTGGGTGCGACGTGAATCGCATGAATCGGCGCAGTGACTAGGTTTTGGCAAGAATAGCTCATGGGGATACTAACCGATTGAAGTTAGGGTCGAAACCTTAATGGCTGAGTGAGCAGAGGGGACCTAAAATTTTGAATATACCCAAAATTTTGGGTGGTGTTGCAGTGACTACAACAGAGACATAATGTCAAAACATGATCATATTGTATTTTTTATTTAGGTGAAGGTCCTTGGTTTTTTTGAATAAAATTAAAGGATTTCTTAATTAGGTCATCAAGAAATTATACAAATTCAATGCACAAAATGACAAGAAACGCCAGAAATTAGGCTATTTGCTAGGGAAAAACCCACAAGGGGAAAACCTAATGATCCTTTCCTCATAGAATCTGAGTCAACAAGAGAAATCCAAGTCGTAGAAAAATTGACCAATAGACTGATTACCCAAGTGCCAAGTCAACCCTCCAAACGCTGCCACAACTCTATGAATAAGTATGATCACAAGATGCCATATTCATGTCCTTAGACACCATGTCCCATAGAGAAATATTGCTTCAAAATTGTATATGCCCATAAAGATGTTATGCCTTAGACAACTTGCATTAGCCACTAAAATGTAGCTCGCATTAGCCTCAAACCGTTCATATTACTTTCCACAGATGAGATCTGAATAGGTTGCATTTAGTGTAGGATAGATGCCAATATATAGTTGTTTCCTCATGTGAAGGGACACGTCCCTTAGGCAGGACAACTTGTCTTTAAGAGGGCCGACTTGGTCAACTTGGAGACACTAAAATATACTTTTAAAATTCAATTTCCTTTCTTTTAAATGTCCAATTGGACATGATAAAATAAACTCTTTTTTACTTCTTTAAAGACATAATTATGAAGACCAAACCTAGTTAAAACTTCAACACTCCCTCTTAACTAGGGAGGTATTCATAATGTCTATCAGGGTGTTCTCAAGTTGAAGAATTTTATAAGAAAGGATTATCAAGATTAGGATAAGCATCATCATCAATATCATTGCCAACATAAACCACATAGCCTTAACACAGTCAGCACCCCTGACACATGGAAAAAAAAGCTCACTCTAGAAAGAGATCAAATCATGATACTATGAGGCTACAACCTCTAGGACCATCCTCTCTAATCAGGTCAAAGTGACATGGGGATAACCTCCCTAACCAGGTCATTAGACAATGACATAGAAAGAATTTCTATCCTTTGCCAGACCATTTTCATATACACGTCAAAGTGACACATGGACTACAACCCTAATCATGTCACTATATAATGACACAGAAAGAATGAATGTCCTTTGTCAGACCATTTTCCTATACAGGTCAAAGTGACACAGGGACTACAACCCTAATTAGGTCACTATACAATGACACAGGAAAATGCCTATCCACAAGATCATTCTTCCTAATAAAGTCAAAGTGACATGTTATTCATCAGTATTTTTCACTATCTTTGGATGACTATAGGATGGTTATAGTTTTCTGAAAACAATATTCTTTGAATATCTTGAGTTTTAGAAATCTCACTGCCTTCATTATCTCCATAAAACATTTTTCCCTATCTACCAGTTTGCCATCTCAAAGTCACCGTGTTTCTCTTAAAAGACCCATAATGGGCTTATACCTCTCATTTTCATCTTTTTTTCCTACCTAAAACCTCATTTCCCTATTTTCCCTTGTCAATAAACTCCATCCTCCCTCTAGGATTTCTTGTTGCTAACTCATTCCCATGTCCCTTTGGGCATAATAACCTATAACAATGCTCTGTTTTCACTTGAAAATCTCTGAGTCAAATCTCATTCAAAAATACGTCAAAAATCACTCCCATTAGGTCATTAGGGTTTTGCAGTTTGTCAAGGTCATCCTCTCATTTCAATGAGGTCAGCACACAGATGAGAAAGATTGATTATGACAAGCATTCTTCTAGCTCCCCAAAATCCTTGGATGTTTCAGGCACTACTTTTCCTTTGCTATAATATGGCTCAGATGTAATAGAATGTCAAGACATGGTTATTCAAGAAGGACCTAAAAAATCCAAAGAGGATTATCTTCTCAGTTCAAAACTTGCAAGTGAGAAAAATGGACAAAGCTTGGCACTTTTGCAGAAGTGTTGGAAGATTTATTAGCAGAAAATACTGATGATGTAGATTGTCTGCTCCTGAATAAAAACAACTTACATCAAGGGAAAGTGAAAAAACTTGGCCTTCTAGATGACAAGGGCTATAGACTTGTTAGTCCATTTGAGTGCCAAAGTAGTGATTACTTGCAGGAAAATGACATGGAGAAAGCCCACAAGGCCAAACACGAATAAAGTCTATCAGAAAATATTGATGGAATATGGAAAAAAGGTGAGGTGAAGTGGACATAAATGAATGGACTTGAAAGGGCTATAGAGAACTTAGAAGACAACACTGATGATTGCTGTAAAGAACTGTAGACACTTAGGGTTTTGAAAAAGTGGCCAGAAAAGGTGGAAAAGTTGAGTTGAACTTTATGGTGGAAACTACAAAAGGTTTTGAAGATGCTACTATGTGATTAAACCCAAAAGTTGTCAAAGTGAACATGTCAAGCCCCAAATAAGTAAAAGAAAAGTCAACTTCATGACTTCAGCAACCCATAAGGCAAAAGTGTCAAATATTGTTAGTGAGAAAAAAAAAGGACTTCAAACATTAGAAAGTGGGGTTTTCAAAGTTAAATTAAATCCATAAGCCTATAAAAGCCCATCTCACACTTCAAGAGAACCATTGTTACCTTTCAAAAGATTAAGAGCATTCAGCAAGGAAGAGTTAATGGGTTTTTTGAGCGAATTCGGGCAAAATTTCTTGGCGCTGCGCGTCTGGGAGTTGGGGTTGCGCCCTTGTCCGATTTTTTCAACATGCTTTACACTGGCGCTGCGCGCCTAGGAGCTGGCGTTGTGCCCTTGCCAAAAAGACCCCATGAAGATTTATTTGGCGTTGCGCGCTCAGAGATTGGCGCTACGTGCTTGGGTTGGTGTTGCGTGCTCAGAGACTGGCGCTACGTGCTTGGATTGGCGCTGCGCGCTTAGACAAAAAGGTTTTCTGAGTCTTCCAACCATGCAAATCACGTCAAATTTCTTTCAAATATTTTCCAAAGTCATCCAAGCACTCTTGAGGGGTAAGTACATGACATGAACCTTGCTTTGAAGCTATCTGATCATTTTTAATTGAATGGAAATGAAACCCTAAAGGAAACCCTAAGTTTTAACTTGAGATCACTGTTTTATCCCTATTTCATCCTCCTTAAAGAAATTCAGTCATAAACAAGGGAAATTACATTGCTTAAGGGTTGTCATTCGTCTAGTTTGTCACAACACCCATTCCCTTTCACTCATTCCCTTCATTTTGCAAAGCTACCATTTCATTCCTTTCCCCTCATCTCATTTCCATTTACACTCTAGGGTTTTATAAAACAAAGTTTAACATGTATGAGGAAGAAGACAGTGGCATGGTTGGTGAGGCACAAATGCCAAAAAGACATGATCACAAGGGTGGGAAGATAAATAGATTTGAACTCATCTCCATAAGGGAACTCATGGCCTCTCCCCTCACTATATCTTGTTTTAAACATGTGGGCTGCTTTGAGTTTTGTGAAAGAGTGCAGAAAATCCAAAATCACTTGGAGTTAACAAGACTATTCATCATCAATCTACATAACAAGTAGGTCAATCTTGTCGGGGTTACATTTGAGATGTCCACTGATGCCATTGCAGTTTCTACATGGATACCTAGGGTGGGAGAGAAGTGGTTCAAACAAGCAAACCTGGACATAAGTTATTTTTAACCATACCTTAAACATAGGTATAAAGATCACCACAAGTCCATGTTCCCTTTTTCCCATCTTCTTGATAGATATGCACCCATGATGAAGATACTAATGAAGTATTTCACTTATGAGAGAAGGTTTTCCCACCTCTACTCATACCACATCTGTCTTCTTATGCATTTCACTAGAGTTAGGATGCTGCATATACCATATTTTTTTTTTTGTAGCATTGACAAAATGGCTTACATTGTGCAAAAGAGAAATTACAATAAGCAAATGCAAAGCCTATTTCATCATTCACTTATCAAGATGGTGGTCATGCATCAGATACATCAGAAAAACATTCCATGGGAGACCTTCATTGCCAATGAGGTTTTCACTACTCCACTTGGCCATCATCAGCAGGATATTCCTTCATCTTCTCATCCTCCCATATCCACTTTTCCATCACATCTTGTTGTTCATGCATCACCATCCACTCACATCCATTCACCTCATGATGATCCTTCCTCATCACCTTTCCACCACCCTTCACCATCACATCATGATAACAAAGCCTCAAGTAGTGAAAGAGATATTGGGACAGCTGGCACTAAAATGGTTGACATTGAGCCATTTCCTTTCACATATCAGAGATGACACAAGCATGTGTTTGTTTCACTTGAGGTGAAAGGAGCCATGCCTTCTTCATCAACAAAACAGGTTGATAAAGGCAAGGAAAATGTTACAGAGCATGTCATTGTTGAGGAGGAGGACAAACATGAAACTGAGCAGGAGTTTCAGTTAATTGACCTTGAGGATGAGGATGAGGAGAGAATTACCAATATGTTGATCAAAAGCACGGATGCCAATATTTATGATCTCCAAGCTAACCTTGGTAGGGAAAAGAATGCGTTTAACTTTTTTGAGCTAGAGAATCAGCAGTTGAAGACAAAGCAGGCCATCAGTGAGGTCAGGGCAATTAGAGCTCAGAAAGAGGCCGGAAAGGCCAAGGCTTTGCTAGATGAGACCTTGGGCAATTTTGATGGCAGTGAGGATGAGGAAGATCAGATTCCTAGACAAAGGCCAAAGACCATTGGGTTGAAGAGGGCTTTATCTCGGGAAAGAAAAAAAAGAGGCAGAATTGGCAGAGCAGCTCACTCCAAGTGAGTTGCTTGCCATAGAGATTGGCAAGGATAAAGAGTCTTGGCTAGAGAGAGCCAATTTGCACCTACAGGGTTAGCTAGAGAAGGCCAATAGAGACACTGGCATTCAGAGGAAGATGGCAAGACATTATGCCATGAGAAACAGGATTGCAAGGGCCAAGCTCAAACGAGCCCATGCAAAGATTCGAGCTTTGACCGAGGAAAAAGAGAAAGAGAAGCTCAATATCCTTGCCGATGTGTCCCTCCAAGCCTCTAAGTCTTAATCAACAAGCTAAATTCCAATTTTGGCACCTTTTTGCACATTTTGAATTTTTGACAGTTTGACTTGCAGAAATTGGGCCAAACATGTAGTGCCAAGCTCAAACGAGCCCATGCAAAGATTCGAGCTTTGACCGAGGAAAAAGAGAAAGAGAAGCTCAATATCCTTGCTAATGTGTCCCTCCAAGCCTCTAAATCTTAATCAACAAGCTAAATTCCAATTTTGGCACCTTTTTGCACATTTTGAATTTTTGACAGTTTGACTTGTAGAAATTGGGCCAAACGCACAGCGCCACTGGCGCTGCGCGCTTTTTTGGGGCACTCAAATGTAAAATGTCTAGCATATACATGTTCCTAATGACAATTACATCAACCTCAAAAAGTTGCAAAGGATTTGGAGCAAATCTGGTTCCTCAAAATGGCCAAAAACTACCAAAAAATCACCTTTCTGCTCTCTTTTTAGCACTGGCGCTGCGCGTTTAGCGGTATTGGGAGAAGTGATTTCTAACAAGGAAAATGGGCACCATTCTAGAAAGTGAAAGTAGATTTGAAAAATAGACTCAGAGATATTTCTAATGAGCAATTATGGAGCTCATTTGGACACCAGGAAGGCCTCCAAAAGTTAACTGCAAAACATGCCATTTTTCAATCTTGGCGCTACGCGTTTGCATTGGCGTTGCGCCCCTTTACCTTGGAGTTGCGCCCTAACCATGAGTTATTGCAAAATATATTTTGAAGCCTTAAAGTCAAACTTATTCCAAAATTAGCTCAGTAGTTATGTTAGAAGTTATTATTGTAATGAATGAGTTTTAGATATTTTGCCTTGGGCCTTGCATGGTCTCAAAGGTCAAAATGCATTAACTTGTAATAAATGACATTTGAAACCCTAGCTAGGGTTCGCTTCCTCATTTTGCAAATAAATACTACATGTATGATTCATAGTTTTGTTGGTTGATTGTTGAGATGAATATTACATAGATTTTGCGTTGTGAAGAAATTGGCTTTGGAGCTTTGTAACTGTTATGAACTGAATGTTAATGGAGCAAGCACGTTCATAGGATTCATGAACTTTGTTAAATGGTGATGTTGTTCTTATCTTATACTTGTTTCCTTATGTTTTCATATTGTTCATCCTTTCCCTTATAACAGAGCAAAAAATTTAGGTTAAGATATGCTGTTAGAGGCACCTTAAGTCTGTCTGCTCTCTGTTGTTTAAATGTTTTCCTGTGCTGAGTCTGATTGGAGTATTTTTAATTGCTTTCTGATTCCACCTAACTTCTTGTGTTGAAAATTATTTAATAAGAGTCAAACCGAAGAATTTTATGGTATGCCCTGTCCTTTAGTGTAGCTTGAAACATTGTTTTTAAGGCCTTTCTTTGAAGTTTACTTATTAGGGTTTGGCTAAAGAAGTTTATTGTTTGCCTTGTCCTTTGGTCTATCTTGAAAAGTCATTTTAAATTGAACTTTGATTGAAGAATTTAGGAGTTCCCTACTCTTTAATCATTATTGATTTTTTATCTTAAGTGTTTTCTTTGTCTGAAAGTGAATAGCTAGAGAATTTAGGCGTTCCCTGCTCTCTAGGGTTTGTTGGATTGTTGTTTTAAAGTTTGGCCAAAGAAGTTTATGGTGTGCCTTGTCCTTTGGTTCTTTCTTAAGCATAGTGATCTTAAAAACTCTTCTTGTTCTAGTATATGTTAAAGGATTCTTAATTTCCCTTTAAACCTACTAAACTCACAACTTAATGTTCATTTCACACCCATATAAGCTATTAAGATCCATTTGGCTTTGTTAACTTGCCCTATGAAACACCCTTGATTTGTTATTGTACTCTTCAAACCTTTCACAGACCCATAGCCCAATGGTTTGAATTTCTCTTACTCTATCTGTTCTTCTTAACAAGCAACCCAACCAAACAAAACAAAACAAACAACCCTATCATTTTAAGTAGCCTAAAATCAGCTTCCTAAATCAATCAAGTTGTATCTTTTATACAAATATAGAGAGTGCCCTCTCTGAGTCCAGTAAGGCTAGGTCCTAGGACTCCAAAGTTGCTTTGATGTTACCCTTGTTTATTTGGTCTTACCAATCTGACAAATTACAAGGACCTAACATGACACATGGACTACAACCCTAATCATTATACAATGACATAGGAAGAACGTTATTCCACTGAACCATTCTTCAACCAAGGCTTATGTACTTGACGCGGGGATAACCTCCCTAATCAAGTCAAAATACACGACATAGGAAGAATGCCAGTCCATGATGTTATCCAATCTTTCAAACCATTCTCCAATCAAGGTCATAATGACACATGGAGAAAATCTCCAACCAAGGTCAAGATGACATAGGGAGAATATTAGACCACTCTCCAACCAAGGTCATGAAGACACAGGGAGAATTTCCATCTCAACAGCTCTCCCTCTTAATGAGAGAGGCTCTCAACAAGCCCAAACTTAGCCAACAACTGTACTTTTCAAAATATTCCTGACCAACTATACCATGCTAGTAACACATGTTGAGCAACATGTCTTGGCTAAACCATAGTCTACTTTGTTTGCTTCACTAGATCACAATTGCTTTCCGAATACCCAAACTAGATGCTCCCTCTCACACTAACAGTCCATCATCCAAGAATCTAAGGTTAGATTTATCTGGGGTCAAAACAAGGCTTTTGGATTGCTCCCTTTGAAGAAAATACTTTCTTCACGGCTGCTCCTTCTGTCAGAGACAAATTATATATGATCAACCTTGATTGTGAGGCTTCTTCATGCTCTTCAAAAATATGAGGCAACTAAGGAAAACATCTTGACATGATCCTCTCCCTCTTTCTGGGAGAACTTTCTCAAATATTGCTACCATGTTACCACCTGCTACATGCTAGATCTTGAATTCTCTTTGGCACAATCGAGACATACTTCAAACCACATGCTCCCTTTGAACATGAGGCTCATCTAATACAATATCCTTCAAGTAGCAATTTTGGAAAGTCCTCTTGCTTTGCTTCATTCTTCCACTTCTTCCAATCGTTGTCAAAGCCTTGACAACCTCTACAATGTACCTGCAATCCTCACAGGAAGCCATGGAAGAAAGATTACAACCAAGCAAAGAATTCAAAGACAAGAGACTAACTAATATTAAACAACAATAGTAATAATCAAACAAGAGAGATATACAATACTTATCTTTTGAGAAGAAAGTAATCTCCCTCTTGATTTTAGATTCCTTACATTATTGCCACCTTCTCATTCTTGTTCTCATAATAATGTCATTTTCTCCTTGCTAGGGTTAGGGTTTCTTCTCCCAGCGGAAATGTACCATCTTAGGGTTTTGTCCATAAACCCTAGGATTCTCTTATCCAAGTCCTCCTTGCTTGTCTATATTTTCAAATGTCTTTAAAATATTTCATATTCACAAATTTCAACTTTCAAGCCCTAAATTTTTCACTTAACATCTTTTTGCAAGTCTAATAGCCTTTGACCTCCATATTATAAATGATATTTTGATAGATCAACTACACATCAACTTCTTCTTTATCATGAAACACTTCTTATTCTACAAATGACTTATTTTCTTAGGAGAACTTCAACCTTCATCCTTGAAGAGGAACTCGGTCTCATAATCTTGTCATGATCAACGAATTCGATTCATCAAGATATACTTTATTAGAGATTTTGAATTTAGACTCCAGAATAGGGTATTCAGATTTCAATATCAGTATGTGCAATAGCAAAAGGTCCATTAATGATTGACGATCTTTAATGCTTCATCATCCTTGACTTCTAGCTATGTTTGCCTTTGAATATCTCATCATTGTGGAAGACTACTTCATCCAAAATGACACTGGTTTGAATTTTTGGAATTGTAATCTACATGTATTCAATCAAATCAAGCTTTAGGATGCTTAGCACCTTCCTCATATCCCCAAAACTGTTGTGTCATTGAATTATGTGTTATCAGATCAGATATTAGAAAAACGTGACACTGGATCTCAATGATATAGCAAGGAAGTCGTTTTTCTAGTTCATAAACCAATCTGAACTATAACAAGACTTCCAAAAGTTTTGACCTCTAAACAGATCTGGCAAGAAAGAGAATCTCGACTCCTTAGGAATTTAAAGGACTTGGTCTCTTAAGGCAAAAAATCTTCAGATTAGGGAATTACCTTAGCTTCCTTTTCAAGAATCATTAATTACAAGTACTCATACAAAGATTTTTATAAGAGCTTTGGATCAGATGAATGCTTGGAAATATTTCGATCTTTCTTCATAGCCCTTTGCAATTTCACTTCTAAGATTTTTGGATTGAGGCCATTCAGCGCTACTGAGATAAACTCTAAGACTCTTGGCCCTTTTAAGATGACTTTTGAGGCTTTTGACTTAGAACTTCAAACTAGGCTTCAACATTAAAGGTTTTAGATCATTGTTATGAAATAAGTTACTTACATAATTAGCACTCACAACTTGGATGCTACAGACTTTAGATACCACATAAGGGGAAGATCAAGCCTCAGGGAACTCAACCCAGCCTAACAGAGAGAACTCGGTGATCCGGATTTTATGCAGGAACGCAACAGAATACACTTATAGACATAAACACAGTGATACAACAAAAACAATACTTCATTTTATTAATAAAAGAATGACTGAAATATGCTTACAGACATAATGGAAATAGAAATAGCTAGGGTGCTGGTAGCGTATCTCTGAGAAGAGATGTGGCGGCTACAAACCTCTGAACTGTGTTACAAAAAAACTGATTGAAACATGCTTATAGAAATAATGGATATGGAAGAGCTAGGGCACTGGTAGCGTATCCCTGAGAAGAGATGTGATGGCTACTAGCCCCTGAATTGTGTTACAATACATACATGATTAGAACAAGCGAGCTAGGGCACTAGTAGCGCTTATCCCTGAGAAGAGATGTGTCGGCTACTAACCCCCTGAACTATGTTACAATGAGGCTCGAAGGCCTATTTATTGTTGAGAAACAATGTAAAATCCGAAACATCCAAAAACCTAACCCTAGGAGATGAAGCGCCAAAATTGTGGGTCCTGTTTGGGTAAATTGGTGTTTCAACTTCCCGGGGACGTAACTTTGGCATCCGATCTCTGTTTGACGTGCTCAATAGCTCGTTAGAAAGATCTATCTGTGGACTACAACTCTTGAGTGAGAAAAATTGGTCTATGACCCATGTTTCTCCCCGTTTTCCCCAAAAAACGTCATTTAGAGCCTCAAAACGACTTCGGAAGTTCAGGACCCGAAAATCTACTAAATATAGTAAATTGTGCTGAAACTTACAAATTGAAAAAACTGATGGTGGGGGTTAAAATGGACTCGGTGGGTGGCCACCAATATCCACCTGGATCATTAAGTCCCCAAAACGACTCTAGGTGTGCAGGACCCGAAAACCTGCTAAAAATAGTAAGTTGTGCTGCAGCTGAAAAACTGAAAGAATTGATGTTGCGGGTCCAAATGGAATAGGTGGGTGGCCACTGATATCCACCTAGATCACTCGGCCTAACATACCTCAGGGAACTCAACCCAGCGTAACAGAGAGAACTCCGCCTAACATACCTCAGAGATCTCAACTCTGCGTAACAGAGAGAACTCGACGTAACATACCTCAGGGAACACAACCCAGCATTACCACAAAGTTCACACGCAAAGTCTCGGCCTCACAGATAATTTAGAGTTTCAGTCTATATTCCACATATTTTCGACCCTATAGCAAAAAAATGAACATAGAATTTTGGTCCCTTTATACATAAGTATACCACAAAGGCTATATTCATGTCCTTACTAATGAAGGATTGAAATTTCCCAGCAGGAAAGTGACCAAGGGCATTAGTGGGTGCATCAATAACACTAATAATAGGTCTAAGATGTACGTTAGCTTTGTGAAGTTTAGGTTGCCCATAGATCCTTGGGATTTGTGGGTTATGAGGAATAAGCTAGTTTTGTACATTAAGGTCCAAGGATAAAGATTTGATAACATTGATAACTAGATTGGTTATGGTATTAATGGGCTTTTTGCAGAGAGGTTTATACAAGGAAGAAGAGAGAATATTAAAAATTTTAAAATCATAATCCGAGGTATTCATGATAATTTTAGCAACACCTTTATCAATAATGATATTGGGGTTAGCATTAAGGCACTAAATTGATTGGAATTATTCTTTAATTAAATTGGGCATTAGTTTAGAATAAGGTAGAATTCTTCCACACTTTACTTATATTTCTTTGGCTTTGTTTGGGAGAAGGCTCTACTTTATGGATTCAACAATACAAAATAATATCTTCAATAGAAAGTGATGAGGAATAACACCATAGTTAAAATCTTTTTTTTTTTGCAAATAGAGATTGGGCTGTCCTTTATTCTTAATAATAATTAAAACTTTTTTTTAAGCAAATAGAGGTTAGGCTGTCTTTACATAATCTTATATTCTTTTTTCTTAATGTTTATTTTTAATCTTTTAGGATGCCTCATCTTTTTCATAACATCTAATTTATTAATTTATTCTTTATTATTCTTTATTTTTAATCTTTTAAAATGCCCCATCTTTTTCATAACATCTAATTTATTAATTTATTCTTTTACGCAATGTTTTCTTTCTCAATTTTTGACTTAGTTTGTCTTTTCAATAGTTCTCTTTTACCTTACATTTATATTCACTTCACAAAATTGGTTTGGAACATAATAATTTTTTTTGGTTTTTAAGGATGGATGGGTGTCTATTTCAAAATTTCAAATATAATTCATTTAAAAAAAAACTTAAAAAAAAAATAATTGAGAAATTAACAACTGAAATTGAATCTTGAATAATTAGACAAATTAACAACCGTGAATGGATGAAAGAACTGAGATCCATTGGAGGAAAAAGCACTCAAAGATTCGATTCTTATGGAGGTTACTTCATAATAATTAATTAAATTGATTGACAAATTAACAACTGAAATTAAATCTTGAATAAATTAACACCCCTGAATGGATGAAGGAACTGAGTTCCATTGGAGGGAAAAGCACTCCAAGGATACTTATGGAGGTGATTGTTGAATAAGGAATCGTTACAGGCTCGTTGTGCAACGGATTTGTAAAAGTTTGATGTCTTAACTTTTTGGGTGACAAGAAAATTTGAGAATCAAATATGTACATGAAAGATGATAGACAGTTGAACGCATTGCAATTGCTGTTTCCTCGCTTCCCAGATTCTTCATGGGTGGGCTTACATCTGCAA
This sequence comes from Pinus albicaulis, assembly GCA_034641835.2. Classification (NCBI taxonomy): domain Eukaryota; kingdom Viridiplantae; phylum Streptophyta; class Pinopsida; order Pinales; family Pinaceae; genus Pinus; species Pinus albicaulis. The sequence continues at coordinate 1,078,168,968 of CM076575.1, read as the reverse complement.
GAGGATGGTGAGAAAAAGCAGAAGTTCTTACCACTACAAGAGGTGTGGACATTGCTACAAAAGGAGGGCCATCAACGTCAGGCACATCCAAAACCTCTTAATTGTAGACCTTCTTGGTCGAAACCCTGTTGCAGAGTCTATAACATGACCAACATGTCTTCCATCAGTTTGGTCTAAAATACTTGTTGCTATTATCGCTGCACTAGATATTCATTTTGTTTTCGATATTGGATAAAGCAAAAGTAGGCACACATTTAACAGATCCAATTCCAGTACCTTGACCCAGTGCCCTTGATCTTGTTTCAAGAGTTAGTGTTGACGTTGCAGTTAGCGCCTCGGGGGTTTAGCATTATTGGAATCCTAAGAGTCGAAGGAGCTTCTAGACGGTTCCAGATAGCTGTATCGCAACACAGAATGGCATTGTCCGTTGACCTGAAACCAGAAACAAATGCGCTACAAGTGATAGGCACAGTGTGGATTCCAAGGTGAAGAAACACAGGTCTGAATCCCAAGCCGTGAGATTTGGACAGTAGGTCATAGATTTTAATAGTGAGCAGCAGGTGGAATTAACAACTTTTTCCACTATCACATAAATTAATAGCAATCGTGAAATATCCCTGGCATGATCTGCAGCTTGCATTGTAAGTCAATGATTCGATTAATCTCAAAACAAAGTCACAATTGTTGGAAAGATGGATAAATTATGGCAACAATATGCAGAGATAAGAATTTAGGATAGTCTTGAGAAACGATAGGGTACTTATGTGCCACCGTCCTGAAACAAGAATCTGGTGATGTCAATGCCCCTGCAAATTCACTCCTGCTTGGTGTTGAGAGCTCAAAACGGATTCTGTGCAGGCAAAATACTAAGGAGATTGGCAGGGTGGAACTCTTGCAAAGACCTATCTTTAGGGTTTAGTACCAATTGATTTGTTCTCAATTCCAACTATGCAAATATTCTCACATACAAGTGAAAAAAAACAGAGTCATCTATGCAAGTATGCGAAGAATTGTTGAGACTGTCCACATACTTGTACATTCTTTCTTGTATCATGTATTAATAGAAGTACAAAACTATTGGACTGTTCTCATACTTCATTAAGTCTCCTACGGTTACAACAAAATATACATATTTAGGTGACTGATAAAGTTTACCGAGGGGCATATGGATTTACAACGACAATGAGAAAAACAAAATATAAGGTGCAAAAATGTGTAACACTTCATCAAACTAAGCCTGCTATAAGCCTAGGTACTAAGTCTCATCAAGAAGCAAACTATAAGATCGCTTACACTGGCTAGCGTAGATGTCAGTGGAATACTCTAATATTTTTCATTTGTCTCCAATACGTTTTAGTTCATATCTACTCCACCTCTAGTTTTCTGATTTTCTTCTCTTTGAATAAAACGAGATAAGTTTTTTATTTGCCAAAATGTGATTCACACCAAAGCTTATGATAAAAAAACTGCATATTGCTTCACAACTACATAGCAACTTACTAACATCATAGCAGGTACATGGAGTTCAACTGTCTTCTTTTCATTGGTCTTCCCAAGGAGAGATACATTAGCATGAAAATATATAAATTGACAAAAAAGATTTTCAAAAATTAGACAGTCTGGTATTCTCAAAAAGCCTAATCCAATGGAGAGGAGTCCTTGTATCCGAATACCAGTGCAAATACCTGCCAAATCCTAAGCATTATCTGAACATGAAGGCCCAGTATCAAACTAGCTATTAAGATTTTCCTCTGAAGAGTTGGACTACGACTCACCATTTTTTTTTTGTTATAAATATCAGGATATATTGAAGTTTTCTATTTTTCAAGTTAGGAAAAAGCATTAGGAAACAAACACAACTCATGAATTCTTTCATTTAAGTATTTGCGGTGAGGTCTTCATCAGATCATTCTTGTAGAATTTTGGCAAAGCGAAGGAACAACCACTTTGAACAAATGGCCCATATATAGTTTATTATCGCTATAATTTCAGATGGCAAAAGCACAAGGAAATACATGCTATGGTGGTTTATTTATTTTCATAATAATTGACATTTCTGTGCCATTTACAAGCTATATACAATGACTAAGTGGGCATTTGCTAACTTATTTACAACCATTATTTTCATTTCAATTTTTGGGATGAAAACTGGAAATTCCAATGCCAGAAACCTTTTGTAAGAAGAATCTGCTAACGCCTTTATAAATGTCCTATATATTTTCCAAATCCAGAATCTACTTTAGTATTTCTCTGAGTTCAGCTACCAAAAGCAGGAGGAAATACAAATATCAATGACTCAGTTATGTAATGATAAAACTCACATTCCTATCCCATTTATGAGCTACAGAGAAGAAATTAAATGGCTGTTTAACATCTTTGTTACTTTTCCAGCTTGCTGACAAAGGATTCTAATGGTGGCAACTCATTAATTAGCTCTTTCCAGTCAGGCATTCCCTGGAATAGGAAAAAAACAAGATCCATGAGATGATTTTTAATATCCAATTACCGCATACTCATTATAATCGCCAGCTACTTCAAATAAGAGATCTAAAGGAAAAAATTTGACAAGAAACAGATAAACTAGGAAAAGAGAAGCCCTGAATGAAAAATTAGATGATGACTCGCAATGACAACTTGCATTATAATCCAAGTTCCTTTTAGAGTGTGACAGCTGCTAGTTAGGCATTTAATTCTTTCCATCTCTCTTCCCCCCTACTCATATTTAAGTGGTTACTTCAGCTTCTGAATGAATCTATTCCCATTCCGATGATTACTTTGGTTTCTAGTTTAGTTCAATTCAAATTTTTCCATCAATTACTTGTTGAGGGCTGGATAAAAAGGGATACAATAATATAATGCAACAAGTTTCGGTACACATGCACGTCTTGTAAAAATATGGTCTAGTTAAATGCTTGGACGTGCTATTGCAAATAGCATATTAAAATGACCAAGACCAAAATTGATATAGAAATTGTTTAGTGTAGGTCCAAGAGAAATTCCTTCGACACAGGTTATTGGTTAGATTTGAGATTTGTAACGGAAAATTGGAAGAGTATAATTCTGATTGCATGTAAAATGTAATAGAAGAAAGCTTGAAATGTTTTTACAAAACTATAAGGGTCTGAATCAGTCTGATTCATGGGATGAGATGAGCACTGATAGAGATGGTACTAATGATGTGAAGGACACTGTTCTTGACAGTTACTTTTGGTCACAAGTTAAATATGTTTTGCAATTCACCAAGCCAATGAATTACAAGATCAAATTTGCAGATTCAGATTGACCAATAATTGGGGAGGTGTATGAGCAGATGGATAGCATGTTGGGGCAGATTAAAGACATTGTTGAGCCTAGAGATATCACTTTGTACAATTGTATTCATGTAGAGGTGGAAAAACAATGGGAAATGCTAAACATTCCATTGCATTCCTTAGCATATGTTCCTACACCTGAATACTATCATGTATCATGGCTTTCAACACCAGTGCCTGGGGGAGGGACCAAGAGAAAACCACACCAAGATCTAGAGGTTCTGGCTGGTTATATAAAAGCATTGGATAAATTAGTCCCTCATGAAGAGTGTGACAACATACATAAATAATTGAGCTAATATATCCTTCCTACTGGTGCATTTGGGACCAATCATGCAGTTAGAGATTGAGCGAATTTGTCTTCTCTCAAGTGGATGAACATGCATGGCAGTGCTACTCCACATCTATAATGTTTGGCAATACAAGTGCTCTCGCAGGTGGTGAACACTTCTTCTACAGAGGTTTTGAAGCACCTACAGTTTCATCCACAGTGTCAAAAGAAACATGTTAGATGTAAATTGGGCAGAGAGCTTGGTTTATGTTCATTACAACATGCGATTGTTGTCCCATTACTGTGACGAGGCAAAGGCAAATAAAGATTTGAAGGTTTGGGACAAAAATCCAAAAGATGACAATTTGGACAATGGAGTGTTGTATTTAGAGAAATTGGAGGATGCTCTTATCTAGGATGATGATGATTGTGTTGAGATACCACCCCCATCCATTGCCATGGTCCCCATGTTCCAGTGTTCAACTATTGAAATTTGGGTAGCTTAGAAGGTATTTTCGAGTAGAGAAAACTCACAAAAAGTGAGCTTGTCGGCAAGGTACCCAAGTTTGGGGGTTTTGACCCAAAGGAGTGGACTTAGAACCAAGAAAGTGAATTTAATTTGATTATGAGACATGTAGGCTCAGGTCGGTCATCAAGGCCAAGGGACATGATCCCCAGGGTTTCACACCCTTGGACTAGTATAAATAGGCCAAAGGAGAGGCTAAAATACAAGGTGTGAAAGGGCACACATTTGTGAGGAAGGAAAGCAAAGGAGTTGCAGATCTGAAAGAGAGAAGTCACAATTAACCAGCTAAGGAGGCCAAGCAAATCTGTTTAAGGAAGAAATCTGTCCGAAGGTGGTCGCAGGCAGGTCACAAGGGGGCCACAAAGAGGGCCACGTTGCTAAAGTAGTCTGATCCCTAGTCTGAGGGTTGGACTGTGTTTGGTACTGGTCGCAGGAAGCATCAAGCTAGCAGAGGCCTAAACAGGCCTAGAAGAGGTCACATGCTGTTGGTTAAGGAAGGTTGTAGGCTGACCCAAGGTCAAGAAAGGCTGACATAGGAGGTCTAGTAGTTGTACAAGGTACCCGCAGCAAGAAGGGAGGCTACTCGAAGTCTGTTCAAGGGTGCAGGCCACTGTCAAGGAGGAATGGTTCATGCCCTAAGTCTGTTGTAGTGAAAACAATAGATAAGGTAGCGAGGAGGTTGAAGGTTGCAAGGAGTAATAAGAGGTTGGATTAGAAAGAGGGCACAACCTAGTTAGGACTGGCAACAAACCTAGAGGGATAGGCTGCAAGGACAATAGTAGGCCAAGGTTTGGGTAGTGTTGAGGTACAACCACACGTTGAGTGGTATAGAGGTTGCTAAGGAGAACTGAACAACAAGACAGTGGCCTAAAGAGAGTAGCCCGCTGGTGTGGAAGTAGCCATAGGCCTAAAGGAGTTAGCCAAGGCTACAAACACGCTGAGTAGAATTCTAAAGGAGCATATTGTATGATCAAAAGAAGATTGTATCAGCAAAGGAAGGGTGCTACAACAAGGTATAGCAAGATTGATCTGACGATTGGGGGCTAAAGTAACAACCTAGGTGACTCAAGTTCTTGTTGGTTGTATTTTGTATTTGTTGGGCAGATGAGAGCTTGAGGGACTAGGCCTTAGCCCTAGGGTTTCAGTCAAAGGACAAACTATGTATATAAGCTTTGTATCAGGGTTTGTAAAGGGCCATGATCACTAGTACGGGAGCCCTAAGGTTTTCTTATTGATGGACTAATGAAAAAGGTGATTTGGGCCAATATTTCTTGTGTATTGTTATTGATTTCACTACTGATATATTCCACTATGCAAAGTTTCTTTTGGATGGGCACTGCTAGTGTGTTTGTGTTCCAACTTCCTAGCTAGGACATAGACTAGATCTAGGGTGCATGCAAATTCCAACATGATATCAAAGCTACTTTGAAGGGCAACGAGATCAAAGTGTGCACAACTATTAACTCTAGGAGGGAGTTGTGAAATTGTTGAGGAAGGAGTTGTGAAATTGTTGAGGAAGCAGCAGTGTTTCCAAATATAGAGCAGGAGGTTCAACTAAGAGCATGGATATGTGGTCTTGATTGATTTGGTCACGAGGTGGGATGGGAGTTTTGGTGGATTGGTGGAGAACTTGGTGCGCAATAGTATGTTGTGTGGTGTAGGTTGTTGATGATGGACTTTTGTTGACTTGAAAAAGTATGTTGAGACTACTTAAGTGCTTTGGCAAGGAGTGTTCTAGCATGGATGAGATAGCTTCGTGTGGATGGCAGGTTAATCGTGAGATAATATCTTGATTGAGTTGCACATTTGCACATATGATAGTGGAGCCATGAGCATATGAGGTGTTTGACTGTTAATTTCTAAACATGTTCTATGCCATTTCAGATTAGGGCACACAATATTGAAGGAGATAGAACATACTAATAGATCGATAGAAGACAAGCCAAAACAGAGATGATGAATGGTGGCGTTACGGCGGTCAGCAGGATGCTTCTACCAGCAAAGTCTCCAACAGGTCATTCAGCCAAGCGTGTCACACATAACCCCAGAACAACCCAAACAAAGAATAGTCCATAGATATGCAGCCATCCAGAGAGAGAGAGAACACCTCCACACAATGTGTGTATAATGATCTCCAAGTCTCTCCAATATCTAGGCATCTTTGGGGGTGTGTGACACGCACTTTAAGACATTTAAGTCTATATTATATTCCAGGCCGACCTAGCACATAAGTGGAATAAATTCAAAGTCCATGTTCTGCTCATCCGATCGAGATGATCCTTAGATCAATCTTACACCTCTCCGAAAGAGGAATCCAATAAAAATATTGGGATCGTCATCTGAGCAGCACAACCTAGAGTTTGGACCTACTTATCCAATTTTAACACTCCCTCTTAACTAGGGAGAACTTCGTCCACTAGTGCAATCCAAACATCATGCGTCATCCCGCCGTAACTTGCTTTGCTGGCCTCTTTATTTTAGAACAGAAGTGGGTCAGTCACAAAGACATCATACCCGACTGACAGATTTAGCCCAGAGGTCCGAAACCTCTATAGGACTCACAAAAAGTATCCCACCAACCCGAAGTTGGTTTACCTGACCAGAAGTCAATTGGAGGTCCGAAACATCACTAGGACTCAAGAGAGTCATATACTAACCCGAAGTCAGTTGGAGGTCCTAAACCTCGCTAAACTTGATCCTAGATCAAGTGGTTGAACATGTGCCATCCTAGACATAGAGAGTATGACAATCTCCAATGCGTCCATTGGTCTTGCTATGGTCTCTATTCACATTTCCCACCTCATTGGCCAAATGAGAGGTACTTCCCATGAGTCCGAAACTCCATGGGTAGGATACATACAGGGCACAGATCAGAGAGAGAGAGGTAAACCATCTCAATATCATCACGGTGGGGTAGAAACACACCAACTAGGTTCGGCAAACCTAGCCCAGTGGTTGCTTATAGCACCAAAGGTATCCCCAAAAGCCTCCTTGGAGCTCCCAGAGCTCATCGTCCAACAGGACCCTCAGAATAGGGTCGTTCCATGATTCCAAGATTCTCATGGAAGGTTAGGAACATGACCTTCCCTAAGGGAATTGTGAGAATATCCGCGACCTGCTCATCAGTTCCTATATGATCGAGCCTTAAGGCGCCTCGCTGTACCATATCCCGGATAAAGTGGTAACAGCCATCAACATGCTTGGATCAATCGTGGAACCTAGGATTCTATGACAAATGAATCCCCCTCTGGTTATTGCAAAGGATAACGGTGGCATCTAGCACATGCTCGAACAACTCACTGAAGATCTTTCGCAACTAAGTGACTTCACAACGAGTCATACACGCTGCAATGTATTCGACCTCAGCGGTGCTCAAGGCAATCGACTTTTGTTTCCTGCCCGAAGCAGATCTACTTGTGAAGTAGCATCCAGATGTGCTCTTACGATCCACCACACTGCCAGCCCAATCGGCATTAGTATATCCATGGAGTATCATACTCCTGACAGTGCATCTCAGCCCATGGTCAATCGTGCCTCAAAGATATCTCAAGAGTTTCTTGGCACCAACCTAGTGAATGTTATGATCAACCATGTGTTGATTCAAAGTGTTCACTGCAAAACATACGTTCGGACGGGTGTTCACTAAGAACATCAAGGCCCCTACGAGTTGACGATATTCAGTAGGATTTGCTAACACGGGGCTAATAGTGTTGCCGCTCAACTTCTTGAAGTTGAGCTCCATCGATGTCGACACGGACTTACAGTCCATCATGCTAAATCTTTCTAGAGGCTTCACAATGTATTTTCCTTGAGAAAGGAAAATCTCGCCAAGTCTCTGCCAGACCTCCAGGCCTAGGAAGTAGTGTATCAGTCCTAGGTCCTTCATCTCGCTCTCAGCAGCGAGCTCCCTCTTGCATTGATGAAAGAGAGGGCCAGCACATGTCAGGAAGAGGTCGTCCTCATACAGCACCAAAATGAGAGGCTTCTCTCTATCAACCTTGAAGTAAAGGTTTGGATCAGCATTACTACGAGTGAAGCCCAACTTCATTAGGTAGCTATCTATCCTCTCGTACCAAGCTCTGGGTGCTTGCTTCAACTTATAGAGAGATTTCTTCAACCTGCAGACAAGGTTGTCCCTATCCTGGACTTCGAACCCCAGAGGTTGCTCAACATACACTTCTTCCTTTATCACATCACGCAGAAATACGATCCTTACATCCATCTGATGAAGACTCCATCCTTGCGTAGCAGCAAGGGCTATGATTGATCGAATGGTGGTATATCGTGCCACAGGTGCAAGTGTGTCATCATAGTCTATGCCTTCCTCACGGGCAACGAATCTTGCCTTGAACTTTTCAGTACTCCCATCAGATCCATGCTTGATTTTGTATCGAGGTGACAACATCTTTTGATCTGTGGTCTAGGAACCATATCCCATACATCACCCTCGCATCCTTGCAGATTTAGATACTTTACAGCTTCTTCAAATGATCTAGGCTCATATTGTACTCATGGCAGCCAGATACCCCTGGTATTTATATGGCTTCTTGGTTTTCCTCCGGAATTTCCCCCTCTGAAGCCATATGTCCTGAGCCATGAGGATCTTCTTTCGTTTAGCAATGGTATTTGCGCAGGAGCATATACAGTTGTATTCTCCCTCTTAATGCTAGCTTCTCTCGAGAGAGAAGACATCTATTTTAAATGAGGGCATCCCAGACACCAGCTTGGAAAGGAGATTTATTCTTCATAGACAAAACCATCCAAGACTAGTCTTTTGTCTGAAGGATGCAAAAACACATTTTACCATTGCGCTCCAATTTGAAACTGTTATTGTCACATGCTTACTGCTACATAGGTGTCTATCTATGTCACTGTTCAATAGGGAGAATATATCAATCAAGCCTCAGCTTGTGTTAGAAGTCCTGTTATTCTGAGGAGGTCTGCTATAGCTTCCTCAACCAGCCTTCATTACTGTTACCCACTGAACTAGGAATCTAAACATGATTCCTTTTTTCATAATTCTGCATTTGAGAGCTTCATCTACTACATCTGGCATCTCATCCAGCACTTCTTCTCAATTTCAGATTTACAGTTAATAGTTAACTGATCTAGGGCTTCAAGTCTTCAGATCTCAGTTCTGCAATTTGTCTCCTAAATTGCACAGATCTAGGAACCAATCATACAGATCTTCCAGTCACAGAATTTACCCTTCGTCATGTCAGTCCATACTTTATGTGATACTTTTCCGTTATGCAGATCTAGCACAGTCATAAGTGCACATCAATCAATATTGTTCATTACCGATGAACATGCCTCATCTTGATTTCTAACCATAGTGCACAACATATAAACTGTGCCCAGAATCTTTACATTCATCGTTTTGAATGAAAATCTTATTTATTTTTTGTCCTTGATGGTTTGCAGGGACTGTCCAATAATTCAAAGGCTTCACTGAAACTGCTGTACACTGTTGTAGTTTTCTGTTAGGTTATTTTGCAGACTGCACCATCCACTTAACCAGTGATTGGACAGCATTTTGAAACTACAGCCTAGGCAAGGCAAGGTGCCTTATGAATGGGCTGAAGTTCTGGGTATGAGACAGTGTCTAAAGAATGATCATGGGCAAAGATTTAGTCACACGACCCAACCTTCTTGCCCAAAACATACCTCAAATGATGCAACTTCTTTCCCTTGCATCCCCGGTGACCTTGTAATGTGAGGAGGCACCTCTATTTTATTTTGGCCTTCAAAATGCCACCTATAGGACTGCGGACTAGTCATGATGGTTTTCTTGCCCAGAAAACAGTCTTCCAGCAATCTTCCACAGACTATCGTAGCTTCAGCTACCTTTGTATCCCAGACAAAACATGAAATGGGCACTAAAACGACATAGAGCAGATCCAAACTTACCTTTTGGCAGATGTTAACTGCTGATGGTAGCCTTTAATCCGCATTTTAATGCTGTCTTGTCCAACACCTTAACACTGTTATACACAACCCTTATCCGCACTTCTTTCAGATTTCTTCACGCTGTTATTTCACAGAGGTATCCACACATCTAAAACCAGCTTTGTCCACGGAGCTTCTACAACAAATCATTGTTTATATGATGTGTTCCAAGCTATTATTCACTAAACAGTGAGGTCATTTTTGATCCTCATACCAAGATCCTGTCTTAATTTCTCTATCGGCTCCAGCAATGGATCTGCCACTCAATCGACCAGAGTTGATATACAGAGATGTCCATGATGAAGCTCTAGTGATCTGAGCCTCCATGGAGGTGCTTATCTAAGCCTGAGATTTTTCCTCCACGTATCCGAAATATACGACGTCAATACACATGCCGAACAATTTATTTCGACAACTCAGCCACTAGCGTGTATCAAGCCGAGTGTTTTAGACAGAAATATGCCCCCTATACAGTTGTTCACATCAGAGAAGCTGTAATAAATTTCATCTTGAGGTGCAATTCAACGCTCTCATCGACGGGGCTTTTGCAATTTTCCCTTTCAAGGAAAAATTCGTTCCTATATTTTATTTTTTTTCAAACACCACGACAGTCTACGTAGAAAATCCCGAGAGGAAGAAAACCGTCTTCAATTCGACCATGTTTCTTCCATATGCAGGTAGTCAATGCTATAGCGTTCAATTCTGCACTAGATATGGTATTTCGCATTCTGCAGGCATAGGAAATCGACGACAATCTGATTTCTAAGTTACCAGGATTCGGATACGGATACGGATACGGATCCAGATTCGGATCCGGATTCGCTAGTTTTTTGAAAACTCAGGATCCGGATATGGCAAAAATACGTCAAGTACAAAAAATATAATAATATTAATAATAGACACAATATATACTTCTTAATATATTTTTGTCTTTACATAGCAAAATGTTAAAATGCATACCATATGCCATCATAAATTAATAAATTATAGAAGGTCAACTAGAGTTTTAAAGGTTCAAAGCTAAAAATAAAAAGGAAAATACTATGATCTTAATTTGATGCTTAATTGTAACATCAATTAAATTACAATTTAACTTCTTAAGTTCTTATTTTAGACAAAAATCCAATATTTTAAATAATTACATATTTTAAAATACTACATTTAAATATAATATTTCATTTCTTAAATACCTTTCCCAAAAAACTAAGACTATTCACACCCTGTCACGTTACTATAAATGTTATTATATACATTAACCATATATCATTATCAATATTCCGCTTACAATTATAAATGTTATTACATACATTAACCATATATATCATTATAAATATTCCACTTACAATTATAAATGTTATGCATACCACAACCATATATCATTATCAAAATTCCCCTTGGCATTATTGCAACCTTTAACTTTATTGACCATATTTATTTTCATCGTACATCTCCATCACATATTTTTTTCAGACTCGATGACGCTGATTATAAAGAATAAAAAATAGAATGCCGCTGGAATAAGAGCTAGTTACGCTAACTGTAAAAAATTAAAAATAGAACGCCGCTGGAATAAGAGTTAGCTACGTTGATTTAAAAAAATTAAAAATAGAATACCGCTGGAATAAGTGTTGAAGCGCTGCAGTAGACAAACCTCCGACTCATTTGACTCAGCTAGTTACGCTGACTGTCTGTACGCTAACTGTAGAAGAGGGGATAACGTTTTTTTTTTCAAACTTCAAAATATTTCAGGAACTAAATTCATAATGCAGAAATTTAAGATCCCTTAAACACATAAAAAATTCCTGCTGCCGTATTCCTGTTTTATTTCTGCATTCTGATGTTTAAATGCATCCGTACAGTGCGATCAAATTTATTAAGGTATGTTTTAAGTTTAATTCCAAATTTATTAAGGCACAATGACGGGGACTGTGAGGTGTCTGTCGTCCTGTCGAAAGCAGTGTTGCAGTGACTACTGCCAAATTTATTAAGAAATTTAAAATTAAGATACTTTAAAAACATAAGTTAGGGCGATTTTGGCGGGATCCGTTTCCGGCAAGCGTGATCCGTTTCCGAAAAAAACAATACGCCACCTGCAGTTTTTGATCCATATTTCTGGTGGATCGGATCCGGATCTGGATCAGATCCGGGGATCCGAGGGATCCTGGCCCTCCCCCACCGGATCCGGTAACTTAGTCTGATTTCCCTTGACCAGCAGCGTGACTTCAGAATTTCAATTCAATTCGGTGTTCTAGACCCTTCCACAATGATGCCGCCCCTGGTGACTCTTTATCTTGCGCCAATGTTGCTATGGTTTCCAAAAGATTTTCCGCACATCGAAGATTGGCTCCACATCCTTCTCCGACTGAAGCATGGGAAAAATCCACGCCGGACGGTGCTCGGATGTAAACACATAGCGAACCACATTCTCTTTGTCTGCGGCAAAGATTGACGAAAACAAAACTCTAGACGGCAAGAGAAGATTTACGATCGCATTCGCGGAATGCTCGGAGGTCTGTGCGATCCATCCGCCAATGCCGGACGACTGAAAGACCTCCTCGAAGCCGAAGATCTTACGAAGCAGAATGGGGAAGCATGTTATGTAAAAAAAAACTTGGTCTGATCCCAGCTGTGCCTGTCAACGAAAGATTCCACAGCTCGACATGAATTCAAAATATCAGACGAAGATGAGGATGCATTCAATAACAGCGAACTTAATTCTTGGGCTTCGAAAGAGAAATTTGTCGTAGATAGAGAAGGCACAGCCATTGCACTTCAATTTTACAGTCTCGCTATTGATCCGATCAGAGGCTTAAATCCCAAGATAAACCCTTCAAACCTTCGTGAACCCTCATGGAGAACCACTAAAACCTTCGCTGTTATGTTCTTTAATTGCTCTTGATAGATCAATAGATGAATTTGGGCTCTATCTTCTCCTAGGCTCTGATACCATGTTAATTTCTAAACATGCTCTATGCCATTTCAGATTAGGGCACACAATACTGAAGGAGATAGAACATACTAATAGATTGATAGAAGACAAGCCAAAACAGAGATGATGAATGGTGGTGTTACGGCGGTCAGCAGGATGCTTCTACCAGCAAAGTCTCCAACAGGTCATTCAGCCAAGCGTGTCACACATAACCCCAGAACAACCCAAACAAAGAATAGTCCATAGATAAGCAGCCATCCAGAGAGAGAGAGAACACCTCCACACAATGTGTGTATAATGATCTCCAAGTCTCTCCAATATATAGGCATCTTTGGGGGTGTGTGACACGCACTTTAAGACATTTAAGTCTATATTATATTCCAGGTCGACCTAGCACATAAGTGGAATAAATTCAAAGTCCATGTTCTACTCATCCAATCGAGATGATCCTTAGATCAATCTTACACCTCTCCGAAAGAGAAATCCAATAAAAATATTGGGATCATCATCTAAGCAGCACAACCTGGAGTTTGTACCTAGCTATCCAATTTTAACATTAACACTAGCAAATTTGAGTTGTGTTAATTTTCCAACTCAGGGACAAATTCTCTCCTTTGGACAGTGTTCCTCATCAAGAAAGACCCCTCCTAGCCCTTGGAAGAATTTAATTTCGTTGAAGAAAATTGATTTTTAATATGGAAACCCATGTGTTCAAAAGGATAGGTCGGCCCTAAAAGGAAATTGGACACCCCTGGATGGCTATAAATACAAGTCAAGTGACCCTCATTTCGAGATCACCATCAAGCATTCTTCTTTTCTCTTCTTTTGTTTTTTTTTTGGCTCACACAAGTTTGAAATTGGTTCACAAGGATTTCGTTAGGACAGGTTCGAAATTTCATGGTTTGAACTCGCACGTGCGGATTAGGGTTTTCGGTTCGTAGTCGCAGGGTTGCCACAGGAAATTTATGGCTGCAGCCGCATGCATGTAAGCCTAAACGTGTGGTCGAATGGCTTTAGTCGCATGCATGACTGTCAGCTTTGTGCGACTGAGACTTCGGGGTTTTTTTTCTAACAGTTGACTGCAGATGTTAACATTTGACTGCAGGCTTCTAAATCATGATTTTGATTAGTATTATTGCTAGGTTAATCTTTGGGATATAGTTTGGTTGGTTTTGCTGCAGAGCCCTGTGAATGAAGAATTGTATTATTGTACTCTCTCTCTTTGCTGAACATTTTATGATAATCTAATAAGAAGAAGAATTTGAAAGGGTTTTCCCCTTTGTGGGATTTTTCCCTGGTCTCCGATCAATCCTGGTTTCTCAATGTGTGTATGCTTTTCTTCTTTTGTTCCTTTACGTTCTAATGCATTGATAATGATATTGTTCTTTCTATATAATTGCATATGTTGTTAATGATGTTATAATGTTCTGGGGTGAATTCAATATATAAATGATGAAATGCAATTATCTAAAGCAAAGAACAATATAGCCCTAGAAAAATTAACATGGTATCAGAGTTGGGTTGAAGAAAAGTCATTGAGATCACCCCTGTGAAGACACCTTTGATGGAAACAAGAGAAGATGAGAAGACGGAGACCTAAAAGAATGCTAGGGTTTGAAATAAACCCTAGGCGATCTGGTTATTAGGGTTTAATGGATTACACGAGGTTAGGATTTGGAAGAAACCCTAGAATATGATAAAGACTTGAGTTTCCCAGTCTTGAAACCATGAGAAGTTGTTCTAGCACTTGTGACAGATTTAGTGTAACCCTAGTTGGGCTAGTCTCAATTAGGCCTAGTTGTTGATGAAGTCGATGGAAATATTGAAGGCAACATTGTTACATGGATAATGGACAATGCTAACTCTCGAAGGCTGGTTCAAGAGGGAGATGATCACCTCTCGTTAAAGATAAACACCTTTTAGATTTATGTCTTCATGACACTATTCTTGTTTAAATTTTTTGTTTTGATTATTTCTTAGCCTTCCTCCATATTTGAGTATTTGAATACTTCTAACCTCTAGATGAGGCGTGATAAGAAGATTCTTCTTGAGGATCATCTAATTTGGAGGAAGAGACGAGTTAATGGTGGAAAAGGAAAAAGTTTCCAATGACAAATAAGTGCCACAAGTTGCTAAGGTATCCGAATAGTACAAGGTATGTATAGTACATTATTAGCTTCATATTGGATGGCAAGGTAAAGCCCTGAGATATGAGAAGAACATCACCTTCATAAATAACTCATGCATGCATATGACATGAAGTTTGATCTCTAGTACGTATGATATATTAGTGCACCTGATATTTGGCAAGTATCTTGCATTTTAGTCATGGTGGATTTCTTGATCTTATAAAGAAGGCTAGAAACATTGATTTTGATAACTTTATACTATTGTTAATGCTTGTGATAAGCATGGTAACTTTGATAATAAAAGTTTTACTCGAGATCTTCTTGTTGATCATGGATAAAGAAAATTTGACAATGTGGCTAAATTGTATGCCTTGACTTAATGTTCTGATTATGATCCTTGAAGTATAAAGATACATTTATATGACTCTAACCTTTGATGAAGATTTGATGAAATGTTCATATGTGATGATGAAGTAGCTGATGATGATTTGTTATGCCCATGATGCATACATGTTTGAGAACCTGATAAAGTTTGACTCCATGATTTGATAGTTTTGTTGATACATGATAGTATTATGATAAGGTAGGTTAATGCCTCGATTGAAGATGATTGAAAAAGCGTCCCATTCAGAGGGAGAAATTTTCCATGAGATCCCAACACCTATTATTCTTTGCAGTAAATGAGTAGAAGGCTCTCGAGTGTTGAAGCAAGGTTTCTAGACATGAATAGATGATCAAAGAAGTTTTGGTAAATTTTGATCTGAGTAGAGAGGATTTCTCCTAGCTCAAGCCCCAACTGTTGGGAGAAAGGTTTAAAGGTGTGGCTATAGGCCTCCCAGCCAGACAGAAGAAGCTCTATGGGTGCAACTTGTTAGTTTTTTTAGCATCAGAGGTGTTCTAGTCTTGAAACTTTGTGGAGAGGCTAAAACATAGGAGTTCTCCATAACCCAGACATCATTTCTGGAAATTCCACCTAGAAGTGTCTCAATTAGATTATTAACCAAATTTTAAATATTTCCTTAAGTCTGAAGTTAGGAAAAGGGGTTAATTAATTAGAATTAATTGAGAAAGAAGTGAATCATCAAGAAACTCACACAGATCGATCCAGAAATAATCTCAACCATTGATTATGTTTTAATCTTGGTCGTTGGAGTCTCGACTAGAGATTATAAGAGGAGGTCAATGGGTAGATGGAGAACACACACTTGAGATCAATTTCCTTGGGCAGTTCTATCCTCCAAAGAGTAGTAGTAGGTGCCAGAAGAGTTCGAGCCATAGAAGGAAGAAGAGACAAAGAGGTGCAGGGACAGTGATCCGGAGCAATATTTTCCAGTTCTAGAGAGTGCATTGTAGAGAGCCTGAGATAGCCACAAAGAGTGTTGATTTATGGTAGCATCAGATGTGCTCTAGCCTTGTAACTTTGTATATAGGCTAGGACACATGTATTCCATAAAACCCAGAAATGGTTTTGGAAAATTCCACTTAGAGATGGTTTAATTAAATTATTTAATCATTTTTTAATGTTTTCCTAAGTCTAAACTCCGGGAAACTGATTAATTAAAGGGTATTGATTAAACTACGTGTGAATCTTCTAGATAAAGTCATGGATCACCTCCAAGTTAATCTTAGCCCTTGATTATGTTTTAATCTTAGCTGTTGAAGGTTCAATAGAAGAATATAAGGAGGGTGAGGGGCCTATGGAAAAGACATTGTGACACTTGAGCCATTGAGCATTTTCGAATTTGTGTGAGGAGACACAGCTTTTGATCAAAGATCAAATCACTAGGGCAAGGTTTGCTAAGTGATTGTGATTCAGTGATCAGATCCAGAGAGGGGCAGAAGCAGAGATTGGTCAGTTGGACCAAGAATACATTTCAGAGTGAGACAACATATATGCAGAAGAGAGACAACATAGTTTTCTAAAGAGGTGATGCAGTTCTTGCAGAGAATCACGCAGAACCAGCATAGTGTCTCTTGGAGTTAGTTCGAAGATAGCTAGAGGTTGGGGTTCTAGGCTAGGAGGGCCAAAATCCAACGCTAGATTAGCTAGATCAGTTGCAGAGCAAGGTGACATAGTTCCTCCAACTTGCCCACGCAGGCTTACGCAATCCAGCGTAGGAAATCACACAGAGGCAGCGAGGGCTTCACTTACACTGTCAGATCAGCCAAAGACTTGCTGAGTGAGGTATATCTCACATTTCTCACAAGATTGTCTAGATTTCTCTGAAGCGTTTGCCGCATGTGGGCACCCTAGTTGTATTCAAGTTTCTGTTGCTTAATAATACAAACCCTCAGATTTGCTGCACCGGTTTTCCCAAGTTGGGTTTTTCCGGGGACTTAGTCCAAAAATAACTGTCACATGTGGATGTTTTTCATTGTATTTTGTTCAGATTGTTTCAGCACTTAGATTTATTTCTGCACCATTATTTGTGTAGACTGCTTCAGAAATTACTTTGATATTTCACAGTAATGAAATAATTATGTAACATAATAGAAGAAGTAATTCAGATTTGTTGCAGTAGGAATCCGGATCTAGGATTTTTCACAAAGAGGTTGTGCAAGGGCTATGTAGAAGCCTCTAAGAGGCAGTTCGATTTCCGTATTTGGGAAGTCCTTTCAGAGTTCCAGAGGCAGGAAAATTTCACAAAGGCTGGGAGAAAAGTTTCTAGAGTCAGTAGCAGGCCAAAGAGGCAGCTTAGTGTGAGATCCAAGCCATACAGATTTGTGTCTGCGCAGAGCTTGATGTAGGAAATTCGTGGAGGGGTTTCACAGGCCAGTCTTTAGTAGCATATTGCTTATGGGGTGAAGAAATTTCCTCACTAGATTTTTGCTAGTATTTTTCTCTGTAGGATTTCTAGATATCAACATCCAAATTGTAATCCTGCTGCTTAATAATAAAACCCCTGAGATGCTACATCAATTTTCCCAAGTTGGTTTTTTCCAGGGACTTTTGTCCAAAAATAACGATGTCATATTTTTGTGTGTGCACCAGTATTTTCTCAGTTTCTAGTTTATCTTCCACAATATTTATTTTATTTGTGAAGATCACAGTGTGATTTATTTGATATTTGTCGTAGAAAATAAATTGTTAATTAATTTACAGTTAGAAGAATTAATTCTAGTTATTGCAATAGAGTTTCAATAGTGAAATTTTCACATGGTATCAGAGTGATCTTGATCAGATAGGGAAGCTCAAAAGCGAAAGCGGAAATTCATTGTTCAGAGGGAGCAACAGGACAAATTTCTGGAGGTTGTGGAAAGCTACGTTGCGGGGAAGCTTCAAACCCCCTACGTTCCCGTTTCCGAAACGCGCTCCATGCGGGAGCATTTCGGAAACGCTCAGAAACGCGCTCCCGAAAACGCTTCCTGAGGGGAGCGTTTTCGGGAGCGCGTTTCCGAACCTGTTAAAACGCTCCCTGTCTTTTCGGGAGTGTTTCAGGAAGCGCTCGGGAGCGAACGTTCCCTGAGCGCTTCTGGCGTTTAAAAAACGCTTCGGGAGCGTTTTTTAAACGCCGGAAGCGCTCAGGGAGTGTTCGCTTCCGAACGTTCCTCGGAACAAAAAACGCTTCCTGTTGGGCGGAATTTTTTTTTCAATGAAAAAACGATTTGTTTAAGGCCAGAAATGGGTTTTAGGGCTGATGTGGAGGTAAGAGAAGCATTAACATTTCATGGTAATGTTAAATTCTTAAAGTAAAAGTCCTTTTACTTAAATTTTTAACATTACCATGAAATGACTCAGGATGTTTAAGAGTGGTTTCGACCTCAATGGATTTCATATGGAGAAACTAGAATTTTAGGTTTCACTCAAAATTCAGCAGACTTGATGGTTTTCAGGGTTTCATGGTTTGGAAATTTGCAATGTTTCCATTTGATTCTATCATGTGTAAGGGTATGATATTGGCATTTGATCAAGAGCGTGAAGTCCTTTAAGAACCTTGATGTACCCTTCAATCAAAGGAAAACAACTGGTTAGGCATGCTAATCTTTTTCTACCGCATTTTAAGGTTGAGGAGATGAACCCTTCACTCAAACCAAAATCATTGGTTAGGCATGTTAAAATTTTTCAATTTCTATCATGTTATAAGGTTGAGCAATCCAAGTTTGAAGACTTTGAGCTAGATGATGTTTATGTATCTCTTGTTGATGATTCCATTTCTAGTAGCGATGAATCAATGATGAGTTTTATGAGAGACCATGTTGCTTAGTGATTTGTAGTTTTGATGTCTATTTTTGCTACTACTACTACTACTAAAGTTGTAGAGGAGTTTTAGGAGTCCTCAAACTTTGAGCCATATTATTTATGTAGCTCATGTTGATGATCCCTTGTCTAGTAGTGGGGATGATTTTGATCATGATGAGTGATCATGTTGTTGATCACTAATATGTAGTCTTGTATTAGGCCAATGGCCTCATAGCTTGTAGCATTGTTTTTGGACTTTATGGGCCATTTGGAGCCTCATTGCTTATGTACTTTTCGATGATATGTATTGCACTCGGTGCCATTTTGATATATTCACCTTTGCATGGTATATAAATGAGCAAACTTTGCATATTTTGTCTCTATTGGCTTGGAATCATGGTTGCAAATCTTAAAATAGTTTTTTTTATTAAAAAATAATTATTTAATGTATTTTTTTTAAAACCGGTTCATTGAGATCTGACCGCTCCCGGTTAGACCGGTTCCGGTTAGAAACCCAGTTCATTAGGTCCACCGGTTCCGGTTTTAATAACTATGCTCACACAAATCCAGAAGTACAAGAGGGGTACATGAAGGCATTGGACAAGTTGGTACCTGACAGGGAGGAGTGTGCTAGATTGCGCCTTGAATTAGGCAAATACTTCAGTGGCACTGCTAACTTTGGTTTTTTCCATGCAATGGAAGACGGGGACAGATTTGATGCTATCACATGGTGGGAAGCATATGGCGGCATGGGACTTTTGCCAAAGTTGGCTAAAAAAGTTCTCTCACATATTGTGAACACTTCTTCTGCAGAGAGGTGTTGGAGCACCTACAGCTTCATACACAATGTGAGAAGAAACACGCTGAATGAAAACCGAGCTGAAAGCTTGGTTTATGTGCATTACAACTTGAGGTTGTTGAGCCATTATTGTGATCGGGCAAATGAGGATCAATCATACAGAGTCTGGTACAACAACCCAGAGGATGATAATTTGGAGGACGGCACGGTACATATGGAAGAATTGGAAGCATAACTTTTTAGGGATGATGATGAAGCATTAGCAGCACCGCCACACACAGGGCCAATCCCACCATCTACTGGTAGCAATGCGGGTGCCAGTGCCAGTGCTAGTGCCAGTTCTCGATATCACACTATTGTTCCTTTGCAGATCCAGCCTCCACCTTCTAGTCATGGTCGTGGTACTCCTGAGAGTACTAGAAGACCACCATTTTCTCGTGGCTCGCACAAATTAGACATTTCTTGTGGGCGTGGCAAGGGGCCAGCCAGTAGATAAAATAGATTTGTTGTTTACTAGTCTTTTCTAATTGTTGTTGACAGTTGAACAGTTGAAACTTGACTCTTTCATATATTTAATGACAATTTAAGTTTGAAGTTTGAATTTGAAAGGTGAAACTTTGAAGTTGCCATTTATAAGTTTACAAGTCATTATGAATTATGAATATGATGCTTCATGAAAGTTATATGGTGATCAATGAATCAATGATGATAAATGTTATATAATATCAATGATGATAAATGTTAAATATTGAATTTTGAAATCCATGAATCAATGATGATAAATGATATATATTGAAATTTGAAATCAATGAATCAATGACGATAAATGTTATATATCAATGATGACAAATGTATATTGAATTTTGAAATCAATGAATCAATGATGATAAATGCTATATATTGAATTTTGAAAGCTTGAAACCTTCATATTGATGATTCGCGAGACTCAAGAGTCAATATGTTGTATGCTTCCAACTTGTGGGCGTGGTTGATGAAGATTATAACTTCTAGATGATTGATGTTATATGATTCAATCTATGTTTTTATGTTTTTAATGTCTAATTCATCATTCTACATGTTTTTGTTGACATATATGCATCAAAATATAAAAAATATAAAAAATATTAAAATATATATATAAACGCTCTCGAAAACGGTCCGGACCGGAAGCTTTTAAAAATGGCGCTCCGCGCTTCGCTCCCGCTTCCAAGTAACCTTGGTGGAAAGCCTAAGCCAGACAGTGCGAGTTGTTCAGGGAAGTTCAATTTTTCAGTGCAGGTTGACAAAAAAATTTGGCTTATCAGTTGAGTGATTCCAATAGGAAAAGGGAGCAACATCTCAGGTATTTTTGCTAGGAAGATTCCTTGTTTGGGTGTAGAAGGTTTTTGTAGCAGCTCGCAGTAGCAGAATCAACGTCGGGTGGAAGAGAAAGGCACACATAAATAAATTTTCTCTGAAGGGGTTTCGAGTTATTTTAGAAATCTGATTTTCCTGTTGCAAATTGTCAAAAGCTGTGAGCAGAGTTTCTCACTCTAGAAGGGAGTGTGTGTAGCGGTCTCAACAGTTGAACAACGAGAAAGAGGGATATTTTAGACCAGATTCAAAGATGGCCACAACTGGGCTTAGAGATCAGGATAGGTTGGAGGGAGCCTCCAACTTTTTCATCTGGAAGGCTAGGATGTCCTTCCTGCCAGATGAACATGGCCTGAAAGCCTATGTAGATAATGTGGTAGCAGTTCCTCAGGATGCAAATCAGCTGAAGGAATACAAGAAAGAAATGGCGAAGTCGAAGCGGTTGATCTTGGATGGAGTATGAGACCATATAGTCTCACATGTATCTAGCAAGAACACTGCCAAGGAAATGTGGGATGCTCTCGACCACCTATATCAGAGTTCTTCCGAGTAGCAGAAGATGTTCTCACAGGAGAAGCTGAGAAGCATCAGGATGCAGAAGGGTGAAGAAATAGATCCCTTCCTCACCAGGATTCAAGAGGTTCGTGATCAACTTGCAGTTGTTGGGGAGGCGCCTCAATCGACAAAGCTTGTGCATTTGGCACTGGACAATGTCTTAAAGGAGTGGCAAGTCTTTGTCCAAAGTATCTTAGGCCGAGACAACTTGCCTAGGTGGGATAGGATGTGGTCAAGCCTACAACAAGAGGAGATGAGGCGAGCTCTAGTAAGGAGCTCCATCAACGAAAGCAACAACAGGGGTTTGAAGGGTGAGAAGGAAGAGGAGAATGTGGCCCTTGCATCAAAGGGTTCCATTCAAGGACAGGGGGAGAAGAAAAACAAGGACCTATCTAAGGTCAAGTGCTTCAGGTGTGGTGAAGTTGGCCACTATAGTACCCAGTGTCCTCCCAGGAAGAAAGACAAGTAGGAGAAGCATAAACAGGCAACAATGTCCGTAGAGATAGAAAAATTATCCTTCAGGTTGGAGAAAGACTTCGCCATGTGTGCAGTTATACCTCTAGGAGTGAGGTGGGGCGATATGGAGTTGTAGTCCCAAAGCAACGCAGAGTTGGGCAGAGTCCATTGAGGTGTCCTTCTCATGGATCATTACCTTGCTGCAGGGGCCCACAGTGTTCAGTAGAAGGATGTATCAGTGTTAGTTGATGTAGTCATATTCTGGAGTGACACTTGCATACTAGTTGCAGTTAGGTGCTGAAGAGAGTAGAACAATGTTCAGAGCAGAGCAAGTGGCTCAGTGCAGAGTTAGCAACAACACAGATTCCTTAGTGGACAGTGCAAAGGCTAGCAACAGTCAGATGCTCAGGAAACAAATGCAACACAGAGCGACAAATGATTCAGTATTTTGGATACTTCTCAGTTGCAGTAGTTGCAGCTACAATAACAACAAATGAGAGGGAGTTGCAGTACAGATGCAAAGTTGGCAGTAGTACAACAGTGTCAGCAACAACACAAAGGCAACATCGGAGTTGCGCAGTGATTGGTGGGCAATGGCAGACAATGACGGTGGCCAAACATTAGCAGCGTACAGAGGGTGATACAGAGACAGGGTGTTGTGGCAGTAATGCACACTAGAACACCTTCCTTGCTAAGAGGGAGTGTTAGTTTTTGTAGCATCGAAGGTGTTCTAGTCTCGAAAATTTTTGGAGAGGCTAAAACACGGATCGGAGTTGCGCAGTGATTGGTGGGCAATGGCAGACAATGACGGTGGCCAAACATCAGCAGCATATAGAGGGTGATACAGAGACAGGGCGTTGTGGCAGTAATGCACACTAGAACACCTTCCTTGCTAAGAGGGAGTGTTAGTTTTTGTAGCATCGAAGGTGTTCTAGCCTCGAAACTTTTTGGAGAGGCTAAAACACGGAGTTCGCCATAACCTAGAAATAGTTTATGGAAATTCCATCTAGAAGTGTGTCAATTAGATTATTAACCAATTTTTAAATATTTCCCAAGTCTAAACATATGAAAATGGATTAATTAATCATAATTAATTGAGAAAGGTGTGAATCATCTAGAAACTCACACGGATCGATCCAGAAATAATCTTAGCCATCAATTATGTTTTAATCTTGGTCGTTGGAGTCCCAACTAGAGATTATAAAAGGAGGTCGATGGGTAGATGGAGAACACATACTTGAGATTGATTTCCTTGGGCAATTCGATCCTCCAGAGAGTAGCAGGAGTTGTCGGAAGAGTTTGAGCCAGAGAAGGAAGTAAAGACAGAAGGGGCAGGGGCACTGATCTGGAGGAAGATTTTCTAGTGCTAGAGATTACATTGTAGATAGGTAGAGATAGCCACAGAGAGGTTGCGCAAGGGTTGTGCAGAAGCCTCTAAGAGGCAATTCGATTTGCAGATTCAAGAAGTTGTTTCAAAGTTCCGAAGGCAGGAAAATTTTGCAAAGGCTGGGAGAAATGTTTCCAGAGTTAGTAGTAGACTGAAGAGGCAACTCAGTGTGAGATCTAGGTCATACGGATTTGTGCCTACGCAGAGCTTGCGCAAAGTGTGATGCAAGGAAATTCGTGGAGGGGTCTCAGAGGCCAGTCTTTAGTGGCAGATTGCTTGTGGGGCGAGGATAATTCCTCACTAGATTTTTTCCAGTATATTTCTCTGTAGGATTGTTAGATATTGGCATCCAGATTGTACTCAAAAGTTGATTGCTGCTTAATAATGAAAACCCTCAGCTGTTGCACTGAGTTTCCCAAGTTGGATTTTTTCGGGTACTTTTGTCCAAAAAATAATGGTGTCATATTTTTGTGTGCACTAGAGTTTTCTCAGTTTCCAATTTATATTCATCAGTATTTTTATTTATGTATGAAGATGGTTGTGTGATTTATTTGATTTTGTCATAGCAAATAAACTGTTAATTAAAAAACAATTAGAAGAATTAATTCTAGTTGCCACAATAGAATTTCAGTGGCGAAATTTTCACACGACTAAGCTTGTAGAATTCAAAAAATAAAAATTATTCACAAAACTAGGAGCGCACTAGGAGTATGACAAATCTAAAGACATGGAGTAGAAGGGTCTGTAATATGCATACCAAATTTCATCATTGGAGCTAGTCTGACAATAAAGGATTGCTCCTTAGTATGCAGTAAATTTGATTTGGCTATTGCAGAAATCTCACAATGAATGGATGGTAGAAACTTATGACTTGTCCTTGATGTATGCACTTACATTTATTGATATAAATGATTCATATTATGATCATGTGGATGGCTTGATGAAGTTTGACTTGATAAATGACAACTGTTAATATGGAAATAGATAAGAGTGTGAGCTCTACCTATTAAAGAGTTTGACAATGATGTTGGCAAAAAATTTCATGCCTTTGATATTAGTTTTGATTTGAGGCTTGATAAGCAAACTTGGTTGACTTGATTGCATAGTATTGACTTGTTTGAAGCTTGGTATATCGGTTTGGTTAGTGTTATGTTTGCAGAAAGCATTGTATGGTTTGAAGCAAGCTCCCCGAGCTGGTATGTCTAGCTACCTAATGAAGCTTGGAAGTCGTGTCGATCTGAACCTCTACTTCAAGGTGGTCCAAGGTATGCCTTTGATTTTGGTTTTATATGTTGACAATGTATTCTTGACAGGTAATGAGCCTCTGATGATCAAAGTAAGAGGGAGTTGGCCTCTGAGTTCGAGATGGAGGATCCTGACATGATTCACTAATTTTTGGGATTAGAAGTTTGGAAAAGGAAAATATGTCGTGAAGCTATTGGAGATATTTGGAAAGACAAAATGCAAATACTTGGACACCCCGATGGAATTGAATTTCAAGAAATTATGTAGAGAAGCTGTTGGACCCAATTTGGCTAAAAAGTACCATAAGTTGATCTGGAGTATTTATGATTCTTTTGTACACCTGACCGGATATATGTTTTGTTGTGAATACTTTGGGTCAATTCATGCCTGAGCTACTTCATTCAAATTGGGTTGCCACCCAACACAGTTTGAAATATCTGCATGGAACGATCAATCTGAGTCTGAGACATTCTACAAGAGATGTACAATTTCATGGATGCACTGATGCTGACTGGGCTGGAAACATTATTGATAAGAAGGGCACATATGGGTGCTGCCTTAGCTCGGGATCTACCATGACATCTTGGTTGAGCAAGAAATAGAAGTTTGTAGCCTTAAGCAAGATCGAGATTGAGTACATTGTTGTTGGCATGGCTATCTGTGAGACAATTTGGTTAAGGAAGCTCTTTGGAGAGCTATTTGAGCAGGTTCTGGATATGACAGTGATATATTGCGACAACAAGACTGGGATTTGATTGGCGGAGAATCCCATATATAGTTGGGATAGAAATATCTTCATAGATTGAGACAGTGTTGCTACATGAGACAGGATTAGGCTTGTGGTTGTTGCCTCCATGAGAGGGAAGATGAATAAGGTATCCTTTTATGACATGTATTTTCTCTAACATAATAAGAGTGTGATCTCTACCTATTAAAGAGTTTGACAATGATGTTGGAAAAAAAAAATCATGGCTTTGATATTAGTTTTGGTTTGAGGCTTGATAAGTAGACTTGGTTGACTTGATTGCATAGTATTGACTTGTTTGAAGCTTGGTATATTGGTTTGGTTAGTGTTATGGTTGCAAAAAGCATTGTATGGTTTGAAGCAAGCTCCCTGAACCTGGTACGTCTAGCTACCTAGTGAAGCTTGGAAGTCGAGACGATCCGAACCTCTACTTCAAGGTGGTGCAAGGTATGCCTTTGATTTTGGTTTTATATGTTGACAATCTATTCTTGACAGGTAATGAGCCTTTGATGATCAAAGTAAGAGGGATTTGAGCCTCCCAGTTCGAGATGGAAGATCCTAGCATGATTCACTACTTTCTGGGATTAGAAGTATGGAAAGGAAAATGTGTCATGAAGCTATTGGAGATATTTGGAAAGACAAAATGCAAATTCTTGGACACCCCGATGGAATTGATTTCAAGAAATTATGCAGAGATGTTGTTGGACCCAATTTGGCTAAAAAGTACCACCAGCTGATTTGAGTTAATTAAAATTGAATTAAGTGATAAATTCGTTTTTTCCCAAAATTTTAATTTCAACGCTCCGGATTAAAAGATAATTAAATCTTTTGGACGGTTGAGATTATTTTGACGAGGATCATCCAAATTAGCCGTTAGAGATCTTGTCCTATAAATTTAGAGGTCTTTCTCATTTTTGAATCATCCGATCTCAGGATCGTGCACTTGCTCTTAGAAGCTCTTGTAAATTTTTTGAGGAATAAAGCATAAACACTTTGGGGTTACAAATCTGGATGTTCCTTCTCAGATCTATGTGGTGAATTGTCTCTAAACTCTGCTACTTTGTTTCTTGTATTTTATGGTTGATGGCCTCCATGGATTAATCTGCATATAGGTATCTTATGCAGTTTTCTGAGTTTATAAAATAACATTCTGATTTTTTTGCAAAGGTCTCATGTTGTTTTCTTAAATCTCTATCGATCTAAGATTCAGATCTAAGTGTGCAGGGAAATTTTGTAAGATTGGGTGTCTGGGGAAGTCTTCGGTTGGACCAGCCGACTCTCAATAAACATAAATCTGATAAGCTCTTTATTTGTTAAATTTTCAGGTCTATCTTACGATATTTGTGATTTTGCAGGGTTTCGAAGGCTTGTGCCTCTCACTAAAATTTTAAATCTTTGAAAATTGTGTTAAATGGATTTTGATCTAACCATGAGGGTTTTAAATCTGTAAACTAGTTGTAAATTTATAAATTTTCTTAGGACTGCAAGGGTTTTAATAAATTTTTGGTGTATATATATTTTCGGATCTCATTGGTTTTGTAGGTTGCGGGGTTTATTCAGGAATTTTTTGAGGCAGATCCGATCCCAAGAGCCAGATCTGGCCTCAAATTGCCTCCATGGGAAATCTGGACATCATTTAAAGGAGCATATAAATCTGAGTTTTGGAAGGAAATTTTAAGTTATGCTAGAAATTCGAATGTACTGGTTTCATCTAGCTGCAATAATCGATTGCCCAGCTCCTCTGCGTCTTCCGCTTTGCTATTCAACGTCTAGCATCTCCCTCTGTCTGCTATCAATCGATTCTTTTGTTGGCTTTTTCCCTTGCAAATCGAACCTTACTGTCCATCAGCTCTGCCCTCGACTTGTATTGAACCTCGATCCTTACCTTTGTCAATCCTCTGCGTTAGCCATTTTTGCCATCGATTTCCATCCGAGCTGCTCCCTATTCCGTCCATCCTCATCCTCGCTGAACAGCTTCTACCCGTCCTGCTCTTCCTGCCGGCATTTTTTTTTATTGATTTTTTTTTAACGCGTTAGCATAGGGTTAGGAAATCAGTTTCGATTTATTTGTTAATGTAGGCCTTGTCTTAAACGTAGTTTTGATTTTTTCATTTATTTTTATTTCATTAACGTAGGTTTAAAACTTTAGTTTAGTTGTAAGGTAGTGACTAGTCGTAGATTTGGATTTAGAGTTTAGTTAGATTTTAATTAGTTTAGTTTTCTTTGGATTTATTTTTTTTAGTTCGATTTTGTTTTAGTTTAGATTTAATTTAGTTTAGTCTAATTTTAACTTTAGTTTTAGATTTTAAATTTTAATTTATTCTTAGTTTAGTTTTAACTTAGTTTTACTTTAGTTCAATTTTAATTTTAGTTTTCTTTAGATTTAACTTTTTTTTTGTAAGATTAAAACTTTTGTTTAGACTCTAATTTTGTATTTAGTTTTAGCTTAGATTTAGATTTTTTAATTCGAAAAATAATAAAAAATTTCAAAATTTCAAAATCTTTAAAAAATAGAAAATACAAAAATATGAAAAAAAAAATTCAAATTTTCCATAGTCAAATGTGCTAAAATTATTTTTATCTAAAGTTTTGACTATAGAGACATTTTCTGGATTGAAATTAATTGAAGCATCATAAATCTGGAAATATTGCCAATGTCTGGTGTTTTCATCTTGTGATAATCTTGCTATGGATTTAAGATATTTTCATGCATGGTTGTGGTGTCTTTAAATTGGATATCATTGTGATAAATCGTGTTTTAATAAGCAGCAGTTAATCGTCACTTACTTACAATTGCATAACGGGATTTTATTTGACTCCATAAGGCACTGGTGTTAAAAGTGAAATCTAATTTAGATCTGTGGAATCTCGTTTATTCTATCAAGTATTTGATGTTTTAGCTGTGTCTCCTGGATTTGTTATCTTCATTTATAAAAGGGTCTACCTCCCTTAGCTTGCAAAGAGACAGCTTAAATAGAGAGATTGGGGATAACGGTGACAGCCCCCAATCTGAGCCGTTGTCGCGGTGCCTGGACAATCTGTGCGACAAAATTTTTTGGCGCCGTTGCCGGGGATAGAGTTTTGCTGTCCTTGGTCTTAACGACATTTTATAATCTTCTGATCTTTCATCGCCATTCATTAGCCTATCACAAGGAATCACATTTTCTGGCGTCTTTCATCTCTTCATATTTTCATCGTCTTATCTTTCGTCATATCTCTAATCATCGCATCTTTAGCACCTGGACATTTCGGTTGGCTTCTTGTTTGGGTGGCGACTCCACTTATTCATCTTTTTATTCCGAGACAAGAATCCCCCCCTGATATCCATCTGCTATCTCTCGATTATTTCTTCTGTTTTAGAATTAGTTTCATGTTCAAGTGGCGACTCCAATTCTTTCATTTCTTACAAGAGTTCCTGCTAAGAAGTTCGCTTCTTGAGGACCTTTTAACTATTCTTGAACACGGATCTGTTTCTAAAATCTTAAAAACGATATCATGGATATTTTTGCCCCGTGTAATTTTGCTAATATTCAGGGTTATCCCCATGATCTCCCTCAAATGGATAAATTACCTATCTTTCAAGGAAATGATGCAGTTAGTGTTAAATCTCATTTGTTTGCTTTCACTAACTGGTGGAATAGATTTGCAGTTGCAAATAATAATTTCGATGATGTAAAGATGAAAACTTTTGTTCTTACTTTCGGCGAGGATGTTGCTGAATGGCTTATGGAAAAGCCTGATAATTCATTCAATACTTTTGAATCCATTGTAACTGCTTTTAAGGAAAAGTATGGTGATAAAAGGGAAGATCGGCATTTGGTAATAGAGATCAGTACCATAAAAAAGAAAGAAAATGAAACGACTGAAGAATTTAACAGGGGATTTAATGGTATTCTTAGAGAAATATCTCAAACTCATAAACCTCCTGATGGATCTCTTCTGAATTTTTACATTGATGCTTTTGATTCTGATACTTCATATGAGTTAAGGCGGGCTAAAACTGCAAATTATAAGGCTTGTCAATCTTTAGCTGAGGAGATTGAAAAGGATAAGAAAGCATCTGGAATGTCCAAAACTCCAGTTTTTGATGGGTCTTTGACAGATACTAAGTTGAAAGAACCTCTAGAAGATGATGATGACCCTATGAAAAAGTTAATGCAAAAACTTGAAAGCATGGAGCTTAATCATACTAAGAAACTTGAAAGCATGGAGCTTAATCAAGCAAAATTAATCTCTGACCATGCTAAGGAAATAAGTATCTTACAGGCTAGGTTGGTTCAAATGGAAAGGGCTCAAACGCAGAATTCCCAACCTAGAAATAATAATGCTTTGCAGAAAAGAGGCCTATCTTATGAGCAGAGACCGACAAATCAACTTGAGTTTGCAAATCTTGTGGATGAAGTTCCTCCTTATTGTAGAGCTTGTAATGATCTTCATGAAGAGGCTACTTGCCCCATTGTCAAAAGGATCATAGCTAGTAGAATGGCAAGGTCAAGTCATCAAATTAATGTTGTTGGTAAGGACTATCACATGCATATAGAAAATCATGAAAGTCAGGTTAAGGAACCAGCTCAGATGATTAAGGATGTGCAACCCAATCATATGCAAATAATTCAAAGCATGGAAAACAGATTAAAGATCATGGAATTTAATCACTCCAATCAAATAATTGCCATGGAAGAAAAACATGTTAAGGAAATAAATGTTATGGAAAACAGGTTAAAGATAATGGAAGTTAATCATTCTAATCAGATGTCCATCATGGAAGCAAGACACACCCAGGAAATGGATACCATGACGGAAAATCACTTGTTGGAAATGAATACCATGAAGGAAAATCACTTGTTGGAAATGAGTTCCATACAGGAAAGGTTGGAAGAAATGGAAAAATTACATATACAAAAGTTTCAGCCGAAGTTTGATTATGAAGATCATAAGACTTCTTGTCTGCTAAAGCCACTCCCATCTCATCACACGGAGGATTTCACTATGGTTTCAAAGGATGTTGAGAAAGACCAAGCTTTTGTGTCACCATTGACAGAGTTTATCCAGAATAATATTGGTCACGCTCCAGGTTCTTCAGATATTTTGTACAAACATCTTCAAGATGAGGACAAGGAGTTTACAGGGGTCTCATTGCTGACATCACAACCCACTCAGAAGAAGAGAAAGAAGCAAAAAAGAAATAAGTGGTTTGATTCGTCTGATGGTCGAGAGCAGCTTGATACTCGGATAAGACAGAGTCCTACAATTAGCAAGATTGGACATGGCACATCTGAAAAGCAGCCTACAGACTTGCCTGAAAGTAGGCAAATGCTCGGCATACACTATATTGAGCACATCTGATGCCACAGGGCATCGCCTGTATCGTATTTCTAACCCTACTCCTCGTTATTTCAGCATTTCATTTTGCAGTTAGAGTAGATTTATTTTTCATGTTAAATAGAATAATGAATAAAAGAAGAGCTTCTATTTTTCATGTACTTAATGTTATATGATGATATTTGGATGGACACTACTTATGTAATCTTGTGTGTTGCTTGGATGCAGATTCTGGATTCTCACATTCCTTCAATGAAGCAACGTGTCCCCAAGTAGAGCCAGATGTTGACCACACTTTGTCAACGACCCCATAGCAGTACACCCCCATTTTTCAAATGGGACTTATCATGTTCGAGGCTCGTGTCATCCAGATTTCATCGCCGATCGACAGTTTTTATAATGATGTAAACCCATTTTGCATTTTATGATGTAAATGATCTAAGTAAGACCGTCAATGTATGTAACAACCTAGGTAAGCCTAGTATGTTGTTGATGACTTCCATCCTAGGAGGTTTTTTGTCTCACTGATTCACGAAAGTGATCGGCAGAGTTTTTCTCTCCAGCTTCACCCCAAAGCTAGGGTGGAATTTGTCATCAGCGTGCTAAGTGAGTCCTAGTGATTTTTATCGAGTCCTTGTAAAAGTAGTTTGAGCTACTTGGTCTACTAGATCATGTTTTGAGTCGCAGAATGGGGTATTTCTTTGAGGGTCTATACGAATGGGTTTTCCCCCTTCATGTATATAAATGTATTATCTCATGTAAAAGAGGGTTGGAAAAATAATTATAATCCCCTCTTAGTCAATTAATTAAATTTTCTGGTCAATTAATTAATAAAATCCTAAACCAAAAATTTAATTAATTTAGGGTCCTAAATTAGGATTAAATCTTTAAAGGCAAAATTTGTGGGTCCTTGGAAAATGATTTTGACAGCCCCAGGCCAAGGGAATATTGAGAATTTTAAAAAATATTGGACCCTTGGGCCTTGGTGGTTAAGTCAAGGTCAAAATTTTGGGGTAATTAACTCAAAAATAATATTTTTGAGTTAATTAAAATTGAATTAAATGATAAATTCGTTTTTTCCCCAAAATTTTAATTTCAATGCTCCGGATTAAAAGATAATTAAATCTTTTGGACGGTTGAGATTATTTTGATGAGGATCATCCAAACTAGCCGTTAGAGATCTTGTCCTATAAATTTAGAGGTCTTTGTCATTCTTGAATCATCCGATCTCAGGATCGTGCACTTGCTCTTAGAAGCTCTTGTAAACTTTTGAGGAATAAAGCATAAAGACTTTGGGGTTACAAATATGGATGTTCCTTCTCAGATCTATGTGGTGAATTGTCTCTAAACTCTGCTACTTTGTTTCTTGTATTTTATGGTTGATGGCCTTCATGGATTAATCTGCATATAGGTATCTTATGCAGTTTTCTAGGTTTATAAAATAACATTCTGATTTTTCTGCAAAGGTCTCATGTTGTTTTCTTAAATCTCTATCGATCTAAGATTCAGATCTAAGTGTGCAGGGAAATTTTGTAAGATTGGGCGTCAGGGAAGTCTTCGGTTGAACCAGCCGACTCTCAATAAACATAAATCTGATAAGCTCTTTATTTGTTAAATTTCCAGGTCTATCTTACGATATTTGTGATTTTGCAGGGTTTCGAAGGCTTGTGCCTCTCACTAAAATTTTAAATCTTTGAAAATTGTGCTAAATGGATTTTGATCTAACCATGAGGGTTTTAAATCTGTAAACTAGTTGTAAATTTATAAATTTTCTTAGGACTGCAAGGGTTTTAATAAATTTTTGGTGTATATATATTTTCGGATCTCACTGGTTTTGTAGGTTGCGAGGTTTATTCAGGAATTTTTTGAGGCAGATCCGATCCCAAGAGCCAGATCTGGCCTCAAATTGCCTCCATGGGAAATCTGGACATCATTTAAAGGAGCATATAAATCTGAGTTTTGGAAGGAAATTTTAAGTTCTGCTAGAAATTCGAATGCACTGGTTTCATCTAGCTGCAATAATCGATTGCCCAGCTCCTCTGCGTCTTCTGCTTTGCTATTCAACGTCAAGCATCTCCCTCTGTCTGCTATCAATCGATTCTTTTGTTGGCTTTTTCCCTTGCAAATCGAACCTTACTGTCCATCAGCTCTGCCCTCGACCTGTATTGAACCTCGATCCTTACCTTTGTCAATCCTCTGCGTTAGCCATTTTTGCCATCGATTTCCATCCGAGTTGCTCCCTATTCCGTCGATCCTCATCCTCGCTGAACAGCTTCTACCCGTCCTGCTCTTCCTGCCGGCATTTTTTTTGATTGATTTTTTTTTAATGTGTTAGCATAGGGTTAGGAAATCAGTTTCGATTTATTTGTTAATGTAGGCCTTGTCTTAAACGTAGTTTTGATTTTTTTATTTTTTTTTATTTCATTAACGTAGGTTTAAAACTTTAGTTTAGTTTTAAGGTAGTGACTAGTCGTAGATTTGGATTTAGAGTTTAGTTAGATTTTAATTAGTTTAGTTT
The DNA here is from genome assembly GCA_034641835.2 of Pinus albicaulis. Lineage (NCBI taxonomy): Eukaryota > Viridiplantae > Streptophyta > Pinopsida > Pinales > Pinaceae > Pinus > Pinus albicaulis. The sequence continues at coordinate 1,078,135,293 of CM076575.1, read as the reverse complement.
TCTTTGGATTTATTTTTTTTAGTTCGATTTTGTTTTAGTTTAGATTTAATTTAGTTTAGTCTAATTTTAACTTTAGTTTTAGATTTTAAATTTTAATTTATTCTTAGTTTAGTTTTAACTTAGTTTTACTTTAGTTCAATTTTAATTTTAATTTTCTTTAGATTTAACTTTTTTTTTGTAAGATTAAAACTTTTGTTTAGACTCTAATTTTGTATTTAGTTTTAGCTTAGATTTAGATTTTTTAATTCGAAAAATAATAAAAAAATATAAAAAATTTAAATTCTAAAAAAAACATCTAAAAAATACAAAAATATAAAAAAAAAAAAATTAATTTTTCCATAGTCAAATGGGCTTTTGAAATTTTTTATCTAGAGTTTTGACTATAGAAACGTTTTCTGGATCGAGATTAATTGGAGCATCATAAATCTGGAAATATTGCCAATGTCTAGTGTTTTCATCTTGTGATAATCTTGCTATGGATTTAAGATATTTTCATGCATGGTTGTGGTGTCTTTAAATTGGATATCATTGTGATAAATCGTGTTTTAATAAGCAGCAATTAATCGTCACTTACTTACAATTGCATAACGGGATTTTATTTGACTCCATAAGGCACTGGTCTTAAAAGTGAAATCTAATTTAGATCTGTGGAATCTCGTTCATTTTTATTAAGTATTTGATGTCTTAGCTGTGTCTCCTGGATTCTCCATCAGGGTCTACCTCCCTTAGCTTGCAAGGAGACAACTTAAATAGAGAGATTGGGGATAAAGGTGACAGCCCCCAATCTGAGCCGTTGTCACGGTGCCTTGACAATCTGTGCGACAACATTTTTTGGCGCCGTTGCCGGGGATAGAGTTTTCCTGTCCTTGGTCTTAGCGACATTTTATAATCTTCTGATCTTCTTTCGCCATTCATTAGCCTATCACAAGGGATCACATTTTCTGGCATCTTTCATCTCTTCATATATTCATCGTCTTATCTTTCGTCATATCTCTAATCATTTCATCTTTAGCACCTGGACATTTTGGTTGGCGACTCCACTTATTCATCTTTTTATTCCCAGACAAAAATCCCCCCTGATGTTGACCACACTTTGTGTGTTGCTTGGATGCAGATTCTGGATTCTCACATTCCTTCGATGAAGCAACGTGTCCCCAAGTAGAGCCAGATGTTGACCACACTTTGTCAACGACCCCATAGCAGTACACCCCCATTTTTTCAAATGGGACTTATCATGTTCGAGGCTCGTGTCATCTAGATTTCATCGTCGATCGATAGTTTTTATAATGATGTAAACCCATTCTACATTTTATGATGTAAATGATCTAAGTAAGACCGTCCATGTATGTAACAACCTAGGTAAGCCTAGTATGTTGTTGATGACTTCCATCCTAGGAGGTTTTTTGTCTCACTGATTCACGAAAGTGATTGGCAGAGTTTTTCCCTCCAACCTCACCCCAAAGCTAGGGTGGAATTTGTCATCAGCATGCTAAGTGAGTCCTAGTGTTTTTTATCAAGTCCTTTTAAAAGTAGTTTGAGCTACTTGGTCTACTAGATCATGTTTTGAGTCGCAGAACTGGGTATTTGTTTAAGGGTCTATACGAATGGGTTTTCCCCCTTCATGTATGTAAATGTATTATCTCATGTAAAAGAGGGTTGGAAAAATAATTGTAATCCCCTCTTAGTCAATTAATTAAATTTTTTGGTCAATTAATTAATAAAATACTAAACCAAAAATTTAATTAATTTAGGGTCCTAAATTAGGATTAAATCTTTAAAGGCAAAATTTGTGGGTACTTGGAAAATGATTTTGACAGCCCTAGGCCGAGGGAATATTGAAAATTTTAAGAAATATTGGACCCTTGGACCCTTGGGCCTTGGTGGTTAAGTCAAGGTCAAAATTTTGGGATAATTAACTCAAAAATAATATTTTTGAGTTAATTAAAATTGAATTAAGTGATAAATTCGTTTTTTTCCCAAAATTTTAATTTTAACGCTCCGGATTAAAAGATAATTAAATCTTTTGGATGGTTGAGATTATTTTGACGAGGATCATCCAAACTAGCCATTAGAGATCTTGTCCTATAAATTTAGAGGTCTTTCTCATTTTTGAATCATCCGATCTCAGGATCGTGCACTTGCTCTTAGAAGTTCTTGTAAATTTTTTGAGGAATAAACCATAACGACTTTGGGGTTACAAATCTGGATGTTCCTTCTCAGATCTATGTGGTGAATTGTCTCTAAACTCTGCTACTTTGTTTCTTGTATTTTATGGTTGATGGCCTCCATGGATTAATCTGCATATAGGTATCTTATGCAGTTTTCTGGGTTTATAAAATAACATTCTGATTTTTCTGCAAAGGTCTCATGTTGTTTTTTTAAATTTCTATCAATCTAAGATTCAGATCTAAGTGTGCAGGGAAATTTTGTAAGATTGGGCGTCTGGGGAAGTCTTCGGTTGGACCAGCCGACTCTCAATAAACATAAATCTGATAAGCTCTTTATTTGTTAAATTTCCAGGTCTATCTTACGATATTTGTGATTTTGCAGGGTTTCGAAGGCTTGTGCCTCTCACTAAAATTTTAAATCTTTGAAAATTGTGCTAAATGGATTTTGATCTAACCATGAGGGTTTTAAATCTGTAAACTAGTTGTAAATTTATAAATTTTCTTAGGACTGCAAGGGTTTTAATAAATTTTTGGTGTATATATATTTTCGGATCTCACTGGTTTTGTAGGTTGCGGGGTTTATTCAGGAATTTTTTGAGGCAGATCCGATCCCAAGAGCCAGATCTGGCCTCAAATTGCCTCCATGGGAAATCTGGACATCATTTAAAGGAGCATATAAATCTGAGTTTTGGAAGGAAATCTTAAGTTCTGCTAGAAATTCGAATGTACTGGTTTCATCTAGCTGCAATAATCGATTGCCCAGCTCCTCTGCGTCTTCCGCTTTGCTATTCAACGTCAAGCATCTCCCTCTGTCTGCTATCAATCGATTCTTTTGTTGGCTTTTTCCCTTGCAAATCAAACCTTACTGTCCATCAGCTCTGCCCTCGACCTGTATTGAACCTCGATCCTTACCTTTGTCAATCCTCTGCATTAGCCAATTTTGCCATCGATTTCCATCCGAGTTGCTCCCTATTCCGTCCATCCTCATCCTCGCTAAACAGCTTCTACCCGTCCTGCTCTTCCTGCCGGCATTTTTTTTGATTGATTTTTTTTTAACACGTTAGCATAGGGTTAGGAAATCAGTTTCGATTTATTTGTTAATGTAGGCCTTGTCTTAAACGTAGTTTTGATTTTTTCATTTTTTTTTATTTCATTAACGTAGGTTTAAAACTTTAGTTTAGTTGTAAGGTAGTGATTAGTCTTAGATTTGGATTTAGAGTTTAGTTAGATTTTAATTAGTTTAGTTTTCTTTGGATTTATTTTTTTTAGTTCGATTTTGTTTTAGTTTAGATTTAATTTAGTTTAGTCTAATTTTAACTTTAGTTTTAGATTTTAGATTTTAATTTATTCTTAGTTTAGTTTTAACTTAGTTTTACTTTAGTTAAATTTTAATTTTAGTTTTCTTTAGATTTAACTTTTTTTTTGTAAGATTAAAACTTTTGTTTAGACTCTAATTTTGTATTTAGTTTTAGCTTAGATTTAGATTTTTTAATTCGAAAAATAATAAAAAAATATAAAAATTTTAAATTCTAAAAAAAAAATCTAAAAGATACAAAAATTTAAAAAAAAAAATTAATTTTTCCATAGTCAAATGGGCTTTTGAAATTTTTTATCTAGAGTTTTGACTATAGAAAAGTTTTCTGGATCGAGATTAATTGGAGCATCATAAATCTAGAAATATTGCCAATGTCTGGTGTTTTCATCTTGTGATAATATTGCTATGGATTTAAGATATTTTCATGCATGGTTGTGGTGTCTTTAAATTGGATATCATTGTGATAAATCGTGTTTTAATAAGCAGCAGTTAATCGTCACTTACTTACAATTGCATAACGGGATTTTATTTGACTCCATAAGGCATTGGTCTTAAAAGTGAAATCTAATTTTGATCTGTGGAATCTCGTTCATTTTTATTAAGTATTTGATGTCTTAGTTGTGTCTCCTGGATTCTCCATCAGGGTCTACCTCCCTTACCTTGCAAGGAGACAGCTTAAATAGAGAGATTGGGGATAAAGGTGACAGCCCCCAATCTGAGTCGTTGTCGCGGTGCTTTGACAATCTGTGCGACAACACCTTGTATAGCAAGTGGTATCCCTTCCATTGATTCCACAATGAGATGGTTTTGATCCTTGCTTGTTAAGTGGTATCTCGCCTATTTCTTAGTATAGGGTGGTAGAGGGATGCTCCGTTATGTGAGATGACTTCGGGTGAGAGCGTCCCATAGGACCTTCCCCATTGTCACAGATATGAGGTGATAGTGTCCCATAGGACCTTCCTCATTGTCTTTGGATTCCAGATGGTAGCAGTGGCTCCTCGATGACAGATTTCTCGGGTTGTAGCATTGGGCACCTCGCTTGCAGAGATTTTGGGTGGTAGCTATGGCTCCCCGATGGATAGAGGGTGGTAGCTTGGGCTCCCCCTTGATGTCAAATTCTTCTTCTTTATATTTGAGAGTGTTCAACATGTGAGCAGAGATGAGCAAAGATGAGCCCAGAAGAGCAAAGATGAGCCCAGATGAGCAGAGATGAGTGAAGACAACATTTTTTGAAGAGATAATTATGATGGGTCATATGTTGCAGTCGGTAATTTCTTCCTAGCTGAGAGGGAGTGTTAATTTGGCATCTCAGGGACAAATTACCTCCTTTGGACAGTCTTCCTCATCAAGAAAGACCCCTCCTATCCCTTGGAAGAATATAATTTAGTTGAAGAAAATATATTTTTATTACGTAAATCCACATATGCTCAACATGACAGGTGTGTTAGTTTCTGTAATGTTGTCGCACAGAATGTCTAGGCACTGCGACAACGGCTCAGATCAGGGGCTGTCACCCTGATCCCCAATCTCTCTATTTAAGTTGTCTCCTTATAGCAGACTAAGGGGGGTAGACCCTATTGAAAGGGAATGTTGGAGAACTAGCTGGGAACCAACCAGTTTGGGAGACACAGTTAAATGACCAAATAGTTGTAAAAGATCTAGCAAGATTAAAAGATCCGATTGAATTTGAAAAACTGATACCAGTGCCTTATGGAGTCCGTTGAGATTTTGTGTATTTGGGGTAGCATCAGTTGTGCTCTAGGTCCCAAATTTTGAGGAAGGACTAGAGTTCACCTGATCTACAAGACCCATAAATGGATTTGGGAAATTTCATCTGGTTTAGGAGATATTAAATTAATTAGTTATTTTAATGTATTTTCGAAAATAAAATAATTAAAGTGAATTTAATTAAACATATGATGAAATTGTCTTAAGTCACAGGGATCAAGCTTTCTTTTAATCTTGACCATTGATTTGTCAATGAGAAAAGTATAAAAGAAAGGCTTGGGGTCATTTGTAAAGAGACACAGAGGTAGAGCGCTGAAGCTAAGCTGAGATTCTAGGGTAGGGTTTGATAAGAATACTTAGAAGTGTTTCAACTCCAGAGAGGGGAATTTAGACCAAGGGGATGATCTGATCCCAGGGTCTAGAATACAAAAAAGGCAGAGAAGAGATCATCTCAAGGACAGCGCAAAAGAAGGCAGCAGTAGCAATAACAACAAGGACGGCATAATTTTCAGGAAACCCTTCAGGGGTTATGCAGAGACCCATCGGGGCAGCTTAGTGACTGCGCCACCCAGTCTGGGGTAACGCAATCCCTTCCGGAGCAACGCTAAGGGCTTGGAGGCCGTCCAAGGCTGCCGCAAAGGCTTTCAGGGGCAACGTTGGGGTTTCTAGGTCTAGATTTGGCTAAGTTCTATAAATTTCGTCTGAGGGTGTGGATCAGTCATTATTTTGGCCCTAGATCAACCAGATATCTATAGATCTAGAGTTTTCTCTGCCGGATTTTCTAGATCTGGAACCCAGAGTTGTGTATTCAGAAATATTCTTAATAATAGAACCCTCCAGTAGCCAGAGACCGGTTTTCCCACATTGGGTTTTTCCGGGGACTTTGTCCAGAATCACTGTCACTTTGTCAATGTGTGCCTGTGCTTATTTTAGATCTGAATTGGTAGAGATCTATTATGTGTTTTATTTCGATGTTAACTTGAATTTATTCAGTTGATAACTTATCTAAGTGGGAGGAGCTTAACTAGATTAACAGTAATAATTTCTGCATAAGATATAAGATTCATAAATTTATACAGAGTCAACTATCTTGCTAAGAAAATTACAACCAAGTACTTGATGAGAAACTGCTGCTATGCAATGCTAATGCAAGGGAAATGATTTGAAGGGGTGAGATGAAGTAAGCTTCGAAGATGAGAGGTGGTGTTAAAACCTAAAGCACTTAGATTATAAATAATCTGATCTAACCACTAAGTACTTAAGGAAGAGTGTCAGTTATGAAGATGCCAAAATTTATTCAATTAAAAGATCCACAATAGAGCTCTGAAAAATATCAATCACAATTACTTGAAAATATTTCCCAAACATTAATATTCAATAAACATCCAATAATTTAAGTAGATGAAACAAAAGTTAATGAAACAATAAATGATTTTAATCGATAGCAAACATTCCCAAAACTAAAATGCCAATGACCATCAAACCCAGCTGAAGCAAAAGAAAATAATTAGTATTTAAATCTCAATAATTAATCATCAATAAACACCATGAAATTTTAATGCTAAACAAACACTTCATCAAACAATTTATGGATTAAATGATATTCTTAAAATAGTGCAAATCCAAAAATTAAATTTTCTCCTATAGTCAAACTTAGGATATATTCTTCAACAAGATTTCAGATCTGAAATATAAATTGCAGTAGTAATTTAAGGCATAGATCAGCAAACAAACGATATTGGCACCAATGTCCAAAATGACTAAAAATAGTAAAAATTGTTGAACTTGAAGAAAAATCAATTTTTAGGGCTTGATTAAGAGAAATTTTAGATATGATATTTTTATTTCACCAGTGAAACAATGACAGATCAGCAAGATAAACTGCCAAAAACAACTGCCAAATACTTCCAGAAATACCAAAAATATATTAAAACTTGAAAATTTCAATTTTAAACCTTTAAGAGAGTTTGATTCAGTGATTTTCAGAACTGATAAGTTTATAACAGCAGTAAATTGATAACAAATCAGCAAACTGAAAATACTAAAAATGATCCCCACAATGTCTAAAGATAGTAAGTTTTGCCAAAAAACTGAAAATTCAAATTTTTTGGACCTTATTTAGGATATGCATCAGAAATGTTCAGATCTGATTTTTCACAATTATGCAGTAATTTCCAACAAGCTTCAAAGTCAGATCTAGGCAAAATTAAAGATGCCTAAATGACCAAAAATTTTGAAAATGAATATTTTGCAATTCTAAATAATTTTGACCATATAAAATGTGTTTTTAGGGCTTAATTATTTGTGATTTGCTTGTTGTAATAAAATTTAAATAAAATAAGGGTTTAGAGATCAAACCTTTAGTCCAAGGCTATGAAGATCTCATCGTTGAAAATTCTCGAAATTTTGGGATAATGTTGCCTCTTGAAAATTAGAATTTTGGAGACCAAAATCCTGTAAAAATAGTCTCAAAAAGCCTATACGTCCTCAAGGGTCTAGATTTCGCTTAAATCTGAAGATTTCCTTGATTGAATTTTCAGATCTATTTCTGCAAATAAATATTGAGCTCAGATCTTGCCCTCCAGGGTCTAGATCTAGCTCAGATCTGAAGATTTCTTTAGCTGATTTTTCAGATCTATTCCTGCAAACAAATATTGAGCCCAGATCTTGCCCTCCAAGGTCTAGATATGGCTTAGATCTGAAGATTCCCTTGGCTAACGTTTGAGATCTATTCCTGCAAAAGTGAAAAGAGAAAACACCAATACCCAATATGTACAATAATAGAGAAAATCCGAAAGACCCAAATGTTAGAATTCAAAATTATGTTACAAAACTTCAGATCTACACATGTAAATTATACATCTATATAATATATTTATAGATCTATGCACAAGAGTTGCAAATCTATCAGATATGAGGAGCATAAGTATGACTTCGCTCCCAGATCTAAAGATCTAAGGCTCTTACTAGCCAGATCTAACTTTAAATTCAATAAAAGTTGAGATAAATTTTGTAATTTAGGCACAACCCCTAGAAAACCATGTAAAAAAAAGAATTTAAGATAAGCTAGGAGAATTAGATTCGGAGGGCTCTTCAGATCTTATTTCCTTGGGAGTTAGTTGGTCTAGCTGAGGACTTCCCCAAATGCCCAATTCTAAATCCAAAATATTTTTGTATACTTAAAGTTAAACCGTTAAATCAATAGAGAAATAAGATAAAAAATAAAATTTTCAAGAGTTAGAGATAGCTACTAACTCAATCCAATTAATATTCCTACCCTAAATCTAGTAACCTAAGAAAGATACTTGTGCAATAGATTACTCTACAAGAGCCATTAATCAACAATTCATTAAAATAATCACCAGCAGAATACAAAGAACAAGTTTACCATAAAATGTTGAAGAGGAACACCACCATCAAAATAAAACCCCAAAGACTTTGTTTCTATTATTCAAAAATATTACATGAGAGCTTAAAGAGCAAGTACACAATCAAGAGATCGGATGACTGAAAGACTGACAAAGACCTCTAATTTATAAGATAAAATCTCCAACGGCTAGTTCGGTTGATCCTGCCAAAGTAATCTCAACCGAAAAAAAAAAATTAATCATTTTTTAATTTGGACCGTCGAAATTATAAATTTTTGAGGAGATTCAAATTTATCATTTAATTTCTTTTTAATTAACTCAAAAATAATATTTTCGAGTTAATTACCTCAAAAATTTGACTTTGACTTAACCACCAAGGCCCAAGGGTCCAAAATTTCTTGAAATTATTAATATTCCTTTGGTCTGGGACCTTTAAAAATTTATTTTTTAGGGACCCACGAATTTTGCCTTTAAAGAATTTTAAATCACCTAGGACTTAAAATTAATTAAATTTCTGGCTTAGAATTTTTAATTTAATTTGGCCAGAAAATTTAATTAATTGACTGAGAGGGGATTTAATTATTTTTCTAACCCTCTTTACATAAGATAAATACATTTTTACATATGAAGGGGGAAAACCCATTTGTGATAGACCCTCAAATAGTTACCCAATTCTGCAACTCAAAACATGATCTAGTAAACCAAGTAGCTTGTAATAAAATAATCTAGCCAATTAGTTGGGATTATTCTCAAATCACTTTTACAAAGACTCGAAGAAAACACTAGGACTCACTCAGTATCTTGACGACAAAATCCACCTAGCTTTGGGGTGAGGCTGTAGGGAAAAACTCTGCCGATCACTTGTGTTGAGAAACACAAATGAATTAGTGAGACAAAAAACCTCCTAGGATAGAAATTGTCACCAAAATACTAGGCTTACCTAGGTCATTACATACATGATGGTCTTACTTAGATCATTTACATCATAAACATGTAGAATGGGTTTACATCATTTAAAAAAAACTGTCGTCTGACGATGAAATCTGAATGGCGTGAACACCTCGAACATGATAAATCCCATTTGCAAAAATGGAGGTGTACTGCTAAGGGGTCGTTGACACAGAGTGGTCAACATCTGGCTCTACTTGGGAACATGTTGCTTCATCGAAGGAATGTGAGAATCCAGAATCTGTATCCAAGCAACACACAAAATTACATAAGTAGTGTCCATCCAAATATCATCATATAACATTAAGCACATGAAAAATAGAAGCTCTTCTATCATATATTATTCTACTTAACATGAAAAGTAAATCTACTCTAACTACAAAATGAAATGTTGAAATAACAAGGTGGAAGGTTAGAGATACAATACAAAGGATGCCCTGTGGCATCAGATGTGTTCAATATAGTGCATACTGAGCATTTGTCTGGTTTCAGGCAAGTCTGTAGGTTGTTTTTTAGATGTGTCATGCCCGATTCTGCATATTGTAGGACTCTGTCTTATCTGAATATCAAGCTACTCTCGGCCATCAGACGCATCTAGCCACTTCTTCCTTTTTGCATTTTTCTCTTCTTCTAAGTGGGCTGTGATGTCAACAATGAGACCATTGTAGATTTCTTGTCCTTATCTTGAAGATGTTCATACAAAATATTTGATGAACCTGGAGTGTGACCAATCTTATTCTGAATATACTCTGTCAATGGTGACACATAAGCTTGGTCTTTCTTAACATCTTTTGTAACCATAGATAATTTGTCCTTAATGGGAAAAGTGACCTTCCTGTGATGAGATGGGAATTGCTTCAGCGAACTGGGAGGCCTATGATCTGTTGACGACTTGTTATTATCAAATTTGGGCTAAAACTTCTGTATATGTAATTTTTCCAATTTTTTCCAACCTTTTCTGTATGAAACTCATTTCCCTGGCATGCCTTACTATTAATTTCGCTTGATTGAGTTCTATTTTCATGAATCTGTCTTGTAAATTGGTCTGATGTGCCTCCATAATTTTCATTTCCAACAAGTGAATGTCTTTCATGGCAGTCATTTCCTAGGTGTGTCTTGCTTTCATTGCAGTCATATGATTTTGAATAATGGACATCTGATTAGAATGATTAACTTCCATATCTTTAACCTGTTTTCCATGACATTCATTTCCTATGCATGACTTGCTTCCATGGAATTTATCCCATTTTGAAGATTGATCTGGTTAGCTTCCATATTTTGAATCATTTGCGTATAATTGCGTTGCATATCCTTAATCATCTGAGCTGATTCCTTATCAGGACTTTCATGATCTTCTATAGGCATTTGATATTCCTTACCAACAACATTAATTTGATGGCTCGCTCCTACCATTCTACTATCTATGATTCTTTTGACAACATGGCAAGTAACCTCTTGATGAAGAGCATTAAAGACTCTACAAAAAGGCGGAGCTTCATCCACAAGATTTGCAAACTCAAGTTGATTTGGCGGTCTCTACTCATTAGATGGGCCTCTCTTTTGCAAAGCGTTATTATTTCTAGGTTGGAAATTTTGTGCTTGAGATCCTTCCATTTGGACCAACCTAGCCTGTAAGACACTTATTTGTTCAGAATGATTAGATATTAACTTTTCTTGATCAAGTTCCATGTTTTCAAGCTTTTGCATCAGTTTATGCATAGGATCTTCATTAAACTCTTTAATTTCTTTTCCCTTACATTCTGTCGAGAACCTATCAAAATTTGGAGTTTTGGACAGTCCAAATGCTTTCTTATCCTTTTCAATCTCCTCAGCTAAAACCTGGGCAACCTTATAATCATTAAATTTAGCTTGCCTCAACTCATAAGAAGTATCAACATCAAAGGCATCAATATAACAATAAAAAAGGAACCTGGCAGGAGGTCTATAATCTTGAGGTAATTCTTTAATAATACCACTAAACCTCTTATTAAATTCCTCTACTATTTCATTTTCTCTTTTCTCTATGATGCTGATAGCTCTAACCAGATGTTTATTTTCCCTTTTATCACCAAACTTATCCTTAAAGGCAACTATAATTGATTCAAAAGTATTGAATGAATTATTAGGTTTTTCAGTAAACCATTCCATAGCATCTTGCTCAAAAGTAAGAATAAAAAGCTTCATCATTACATTCTCGAAATCGTTATTTAAAACCGCAAATTTATTCTACCAACCAGCGAAAGAAAACAAATGAGCTTTGACACTAACCGCATTATTTCCTTGAAAAGCAGGTAACCTTTCCATGCCATTGTTAGGAAGGCCATTTGGATAACCTTGGATGTTAACAAAGTTACAAGGGGCAAACAAGTCCATGATGTTTTGCTCAAAGGGATAACCAAATTGATGTTAGAGAAATAGATCCTTGTTCAAGAAAAGTCAAGAGATCCACAAGAAGCGAGTTTCTTAGCAGAATTTCTGGTAAGAAATGAAAGAGTTGGAGTCGCCACTTGAACATGAATCTAATTCTAAAACCGAAAAATCAGTCAAAAGAAGCATATGGATATCAAGGAGGGATTCTTGTCTGGGAATAAATAGATGAATAAATGGAGTCGCCACCCAAACAAGAAGCCAACCGAAATGTCCAAGTGCTAAAGGTGCAAATGATGAAAGGATTAGTGAGATGACGAAAGATAAGGTGATGAAAAATATGAAGATGAAGAGATGAAATGACGGTAGAAAATGTGATCTCGTGTGACAGGCTAATGAATGGCGAAAAAAGATTAGAAGATTAGAAAATGTCGTTGAAACCATGGACAAAAAAACTCTATCTCCGACAATGGCACCAAAAAATGTTGTCGCACAGAATGTCTAGGCACCGTGACAACGACTTAGATCAGGGGCTGTCACCCTGATCCCCAATCTCTCTATTTAAGTTGTCTCATTATAGCAGACTAAGGGGGGTAGACTCTATTGAAATGGAATGAAGGAGAACTGGTTGGGAACCAACCAGTTCGGGAGACACAGTTAAACAACCAAATACTTGTAAAAGATCTAGCAAGATTAAAATATTTGATTGAATTTGAAAAACTGATACCAGTGCCTTTTGGAATCAACTATCTTGCTAAGGAAATTACAACCAAGTACTTGATGAGAAACTGCTGCTATGCAATGCTAATGCAAGGGAAGTGATTTGAAAGGATGAGATGAAGCAAGCTTCGAAGATGAGAGGTGGTGTTAAAAGCCTAAAGCACTTAGATTATAAATAATTTGATCTAACCACTAAGTACTTAAGAGAGAGTGCTAGTTATGAAGATGCCAAAATTTAGTCAATTAAAGGATTCACAATAGAGCTCTGAAAAATATCGATCACAATTACTTGAAAAGATTTCCCAAACATTAATATTCAATAAACATCCAATAATTTCAGTAAATGAAATAAAAGTTAATTAAACAATAAGTGATTTTAATTGATAGCAAACATTCCCAAAACTCAGATGCCAATGATCATCAAACCCAACTGAAGCATAAGAAAATAATTAGCATTTAAATCTCAATAATTAATCATCAATAAACACCATGAAATTTTAATGCTAAACAAACACTTCGTCAAACAATCTATGGATTAAATGATATTCTTAAAATAATGCAAATCTAAAAATTAAATTTTCTCCTATAGTCAAACTTAGGATATATTCTTCAGCAAGATTTCAGATCTGAAATATAAATTGCAACAGTGATTTAAACCATAGATCAACAAACAAACGATACTGACACCAATGCCCAAAATGACTAAAAATAGTAAAAAATGTTGAACTTGAAAAAAAAGTCAATTTTTAGGGTTTGATTAAGAGAAATTTCAGATCTGTTATTTTTATTTCAGCAGTGAAATAGTGACAGATCAACAAGATAAACTGCCAAATATAGTTGCCAAATACTTCTAGAAATACCAAAAATATATTAAAACATGAAAATTTCAATTTTAAACCTTTAAGAGAGTTTGATTCAGTAATTTTCAAAACTGATAAGTTTATAATAGTAGTAAATTGATAACAGATCAGCAAACTGAAAATACTGAAAAATGATCCCCACAATGTCTAAAAATAGTAAGTTTTGCAGAAAAATTGAAAATTCAATTTTTTTGGACCTTATTTAGGATATGCATCAGAAATGTTCAGATCTGATTTTTCACAGTTACGCAGTAATTTCTAACAAGCTTCAAAGTCAGATCCAGACAATTAAATGTGCACAAATGGCCAAAAATTCTGAAAATGAATATTTTGCAATTCTAAACAATTTTGATCATATAAAATGTGTTTTTAGAGCTTAATTATTTGTGATTTGCTTGTTGTAATAAAATTTGCAAAAAATAAGGGTTTAGAGATCAAACCCTTAGCATAAGACTTTGAATATCCCACCATTGAAAATTATTGAAATTTTGGGATATTGTTGCCACTTGAAAATTAGAATTTTGGAGACCAAAATCCTGTAAAAATAGCCTCAAAAAGCCTATAAGTCCTCAAGGGTCTAGATCTAGCTTAGATCTGAAGATTTCCTTGGTTGATTTTCAAATCTATTCTTGCAAACAAATATTGAGCTCAGATCTTGCCCTCCAGGGTCTAGATCTGGCTCAGGTCTGAAGATTTCTTTGGCTGATTTTGCAGATCTATTCCTGCAAACAAATATTGAGCCCCGATCTTGCCTAACAAGGTCTAGATCTGGGTTAGATCTGAAGATTCCTTTGGCTGACTTTTCAGATCTATTCCTGCACAAGTGAAAAGAGAAAACCCCAATACTCAATATGTACAATAATAGAGAAAATCCTAAAACTCAAATGTTAGAATTCAAAATTACCGATCTATACACAAAAGTTAGATCTATACAATATATTTACCGATCTATGCACAAAAGTTGCAGATCTGTCAGATCTGAGGAGCATAAGTATGACTTCGCTCGCAGATCTAAAGATCTAAGGCTCTTACTAGCCAGATCTAACTTTAAATTCAATAAAAGTTAAGATAAATTTTGTAATTTAGGCACAACCCCTAAAAAAACCCTGTAAAAAAAAAGAATTTAAGATAAGCTAGTGGAATTAGATCTGGAGGGCTCTTTAGATCTTATTTCCTTGGGAGTCGGTTGGTCCAACTGAGAACTTCCCCAAACGCCCAATTCTAAATCCGAAAGATTTCTACACGCTTAAAGTTAAACCGTTAAATCAATAGAGAAATAAGATAAAAAATAAAATTTTCAAGAGTTAGAGATAGCTACTAACTCAATCCAATTAAGATTCCTACTTTAAATCTAGTAACCTAAGCAAGATACTTGTGTAATAGATTACTCTACAAGATCCATTAATCAACAATTCATTAAAATAATCACCAACAGAATATAAAAGACAATTTTACCATAAAACGCTGAAGAGGAACACCACCATCAAAATAAAACCCCAAAGACTTTGTTTGTATTATTCAAAAATATTACAGGAGAGCTTCAAGAGCAAGTACACGATCAAGAGAGCAGATGACTGAAAGACTGACAAAGACCTGTGATTTATAAGATAAAATCTCCAACGGTTAGTTCGGTTGATCCCTGACAAAGTAATCTCAACCGTCGAAAAAGATTTAATCATCTTTTAATCTGGACCGTCAAAATTATAAATTTTTGAGGAAATTCGAATTTATCATTTAATTTCTTTTTAATTAACTCAAAAATAATATTTTTGAGTTAATCACCTCAAAAATTTGACTTTGACTTAACCACCAAGGCCCAAGCGTCCAAAATTTATCGAAATTCTCAATATTCCCTTGACCTGGGACCTTTAAAATTTATTTTTTAGGGACCCATGAATTTTTTCTTTGAAGAATTTTAAGCACCTAGGACTTAAGATTAATTAAATTTCTGGCTTAGGATTTTTAATTTAATTTGGCCAGAAAAATTAATTAATTGACCAAGAGGGGATTTAATTATTTTTCTAACCCTCTTTACATAAGATAAATACATTTTGACACATGAAGGAGGAAAACCCATTCGTGATAGACCCTGAAATAGTTACCCAATTTTGCGACTCAAAACATGATCTAGTAAACCAAGTAGCTTGTAATAAAACAATCTAGCCAATTAATTGGGATTATTCCCAAACTACTTTTACAAAGACTCTATAGAAAACACTAGGACTCACTTAGTATCTTGACGACAAAATCCACCCTAGATTTGAGGTGAGGCTAGAGGGAAAAACTCTGCCGATCACTTGTGTCGAGAAACACAAATGAATCAGTGAGACAAAAAACCTCCTAGCATAGAAATTTTCACCAAAATACTAGGCTTACCTAGGTCATTACATACATGATGGTCTTACTTAGATCATTTACATCATAAACATGTAGAATGGGTTTATATCATTTAAAAACAAACTATCGTCTGTTGATGAAATCTGAATGGCGTGAACACCTTGAACATGATAAACCCTATTTGCAAAAATGGGGGTGTACTGCTATGGGATCTTTGACACAAAGTGGTCAACATGTAGCATCAGAGGTGTTTTAGGCTCGAAACATTGTGGAGAGGCTAAAACTCAAGAGTTCTCCATAACCCAAAAATCATTTCTAGAAATTCCACTTAGAAGTGTCTCAATTAGATTATTAGGCTATTTTTTAATATTTCCTAAGTCTAAATTTAGGAAAAAGGGTTAATTAATCAGAATTAATTGAGAAAGGTGTGAATCATCTAGAAATTCACACAAATCTATCCAGGAATAATCTTAGCCTTTGATTAAGTTTTAATCTTGGTTGTTGGAGCCACAACAAAAAATTATAAGAATAAGTTGATGGATAGATAGAGAACACACAGTAGAGATCAATTTCCTAGGGCAATTCGATTTCCAGAGAGAAGCAGAATTTGCCAGAAGAGTTCGAGTCAGAGAAGGGAAGTAGAGACAGATGTTGAGATTTTGTGTATTTGGGCTAGCATCAGTTGTGCTCTAGCTCCTAAATTTTGAGGAAGGACTAGAGTACACTTGATCTACAAGACCCAGAAATGGATTTGGAAACTTTCATCTGGTTTAGGAGATATTAAATTAATTAATTATTTTAATATATTTTATAAGTTAAAACTTAGAGAATTTAAATAATTAAAGTGAATTTAATTAAACATGTGATGAAATTGTCTTAAGTCATACGGATCAAGATTTCTTCTAATCTTAGCCATTGATTCACGATCTAATCATGGTCGTTGGTTTCCCAACGAGAAAAGTATAAAGAAAAGACTTGGGGTCATTTGTAAAAACAAACAGAGGAAGAGCACTGAAGCTAAGCTAAGATTCTAGGGCGGGTTTGCTAAGAATTCTCAGATGTGTTTCAGCTGCAAAGAGGGGAATTTAGGCCAAGGGGATGATCTGATCCCAGGGTCTAGAATCAACAAGAGGCAGAGATCAGCTCAGAAAGACAGCGCAGAGAAGCAGGTATGCAGCAGTAGGAAGGGCAACAACTGTGCTACGTAGGTGTTGCGCAGTCCCTCAAGGATAGTGTGATTTACAGCAGGAAGCCCTCACGGGTTACGCAGAGACCCTAAGGGGCAGCGTAAGGACTGCATTACCTAGTCTGAGGTAACACACCCCTTTCCAGAGCAGCGCTGAGGGACATATGGGCTTCAGGGGCAGCGCTGGGGTTTCTAGGCCCTAATTTTGGCTGAGTCTTGTAAATCTTGTTTGAGGGTGTGGATCAATCATTATTTTGGCTTTAGAACAACCAATGAGTTGTAGATCTATTATTTCTTTGTCGGGTTTTCTAGATCTGGAACCCAGATTTGTTGTATTCAAAATTTTTTTAATAATAAAACCCTCCAGTAGCCAGAAGACCGGTTTTCCCGCATTGGGTTTTTCCGGGGACTATTTTTCCATCCGTGTCACTTTGTCTATGTGTGCATGTACTTGTTCTAGATCTAAATTGGTGAAGATCTGTTATGTGTTTTGCTTCGATTTTAATCTGAATTTATTCAGTTAATAACTTATCTAAGTAGGAGGAGCATAACCAGATTAACAGTAAATATTTTTGCATAAGTGTAAGATTCAGAAATTTTCACATGGTATCAGAGCCATTGCAGATCTAGGAGGGTCACCAGCAAGAGACTAAAGGTTTTAGCTACAGAAAGCAGCAGAAACATAGATCTGAAGGGACAACGTAGTTTTCAGAGGCAGATTCACACAAAGGGAAGGGTGACGCAGTCTAACACTGTCTCCTAGCAAGGCCATGCAATTACTGCGTAGAGGCAGCTCAGAAACAACGTTGGATTGGTCTGAAGCCTGTTAAACACCATGTTAAACACACACATGGTGTATGAGAAAGATAAACACACACACACAAGAGACTCAACACACAATAGAAGGATAAGCGTGTAGCTTTCTTATTTTCCATTATACAAAGATGTACATTTATAGTACAATGGTGTGACTCTTGGTTTCATATTCCAAGGTCACTTGGACTCCATTGTGACTTTTCGCATTCCACACCTTCCCATGGAGGATTAGATGTTCCAACATTCCCCCCTTAATCCGAAGGGGTATGTGTGAGTCCAAGAAGAGAGTTGTAATACAAATATGCAAAGTATAGATGGCAGCACTTGGGCTGAATCAACTCTCTGAAATGTTGGAAAAAAGAGGTGGTTTAAGGATGACCACCAACACTGGAACGCAATACTTGTTGCAGTTCCCGGAACTCTTCCAAAACTGGCAAGAAGCTGAAAGCTTTTGCTAGAGGAATTGTCCCTCATAAAAAAGGGAGACCTTCAACCTAAAAAAAGGGAGGTCTACTACCTGTGATGGTTTTAGGATTACCAACAACACTGGAATGCTTGAAGCATTTCCTGGAACTCAACCAAAGCTGGCAAGAAGCTGAACGCTTCTGCTAGACCTTCAACCTGAAAGAAGGGAGGTCTACTACCCGTGATGGTTTTAGGTTGTTCACCAACCAAAGATGATGGTTTAAGGTTGTCCACCAACCAAAGGCATGCTCATGGGCATCCATGTCTCTGGCTACATCTCTGAATCTGGAATGACGAATTGTGGCTTAGGCTTGCTTGAATTGCTGTGTCTCTGGCTACAACTCTGAACATGGAACGAGAGATTGTGGCTTAGGCTCGCTTGATCTGACGTCGAAGCTTGTACATGACCACCATTTTCCCCCTTGTCAGGGACAAGATGAGATGATGGCGAAAACTCAACTGCAAGTTTGCTCAATATTCGTGAACATGTTCTGACATGTGTCTTAAACATCTTCTTGGCTGTTGATGCCTATTGCCAAGAAGCGATCCATCCAAGATGAATCTTTGTTCTTGCAAGAGGCTTGTTTTTGAAGCATCTGTCTGAAGAATGGGTGTGCCGACCACAGTGCTTGCATGGATGAAGATCAAAACAATGATCTTTCATATGGCCAACTCGATCACAGTGTTGGCATTTTTCAATCTGTTGTGGTTGTTGAAGTGGAGCAGGATCTGAAACAGCTGCAAGTGAACTATCATACAGGAATCCGGCACTCTGAAATATGATGGGCTTGGTGTAGTCTAGAATATGAAATGACACATCCTTGTCATATCCAAGACCAGTTCGGTGCTTGTTGTGGACAAGCTCTTCCCAAGGTCTGATGATGGGCTTGGGAAGCGCAGGATGAACTGTTGCATCTGCATGTACATCTGCTCTAGTACAAGGAACTGAATGTGAATCAACTGCAACTTTATCTTCTTTCTTCTGATGAGAGTCCTTCACAATCTTCTGAACAGAAACAGGTTCAGAATGGTGACTCTTTTGCTGAAGTTCACCTTGTTGGAGCTGAGATTCCAACTGCAAAAACTCAATCTTTTCTTGTGCATCTTGCAAACAACTTTAAATGTTACAAAGAGCATCCTTGCTCATTTTTATCATATCATCAACATTTGAATGAATGAGGTTATTCAACAACTCTAATGCCTCATTGATTTTAACCATTTTAACAACTTAGGCTCAAAAATAAAGGGTGTCGGTTTCAACCGAAAATGCACCCGTTTACAATGTGATTCAACTTTCTTTCAAGAAATACAAATGACTCCAAAGAATTTCCAACTATGGAAATCTCAAAGTACAAAATGTGCTCCTCAAATGATGGAGGACAATCAACAATTTTTCCAACAACTCAATTTATTGATTTCAACAATGAATGAAGAAACAATATCAATACAATGTCAATATCTTTGCAAAAAATATTTTGTAAATGTGCAGCTGAAAACACTATGTAAGAAGCCTTTAAGGTAGCTGATTTTTTTCTTCAAAGAGTTGTTTTAAAAATGATGGCAAACTTGTCTTCACATCGTCAACCTTTTTCAGAAAATCACCCTTCAAATCACAATGCAAATCTCACTTATGGGTATAGTCCATTTACTCATATGCCATTTCTGCTGTTCATTTCCTCTTCCTCTCTCTTTGCTGTTTTTATTTATTTATTTAATAAAAAGGGAGAAAATTTTTAATAAATTAAAAAAAAAAAAATTTAAGGGGGGGGCACATACTAAGGGAAATTTTTAAAAAATATAGGGGGGGGGAGGGAACTAAGGGAATTTTTTTTTTTTTTTAAATGTGGAGGGGAGAACTAAAATTTTTTTATTTTTTATTTTATTTTATTTTTTATATTTATATTTTTTTTTAATTTAAAAAATATTTTAAAATGGTTTAAAGATGGGAGGGGCGGTAATGGCCGAAGAGGCGAGGGGGTGCGGAGTAGAGAGTTGTGTGCAGTCGAGCGGGAGAGGGAGGGAATGGCGTGAGGGGGAGCAACGAGAATGGAGAGGGGGCGGCGTTAGCACGAGTGGACAGCTCGAGGGAGGGGCCGGGTTGTGAGTAGTGTGAGGTGAGGGATGAGAGGGGTAGCGGCGTAGGGAGGGCGGGGTAAGGTGCGTAAGCGTTGCAGTGAGAGGGCAGCGGGGGTTGCCGTGAGGGAGGCGGATAAGGGGGTAAGGGGCAATAAGGTCGAGGGGAGATGAGGGGTCGGGTAGAGCGATGAGCGTAGTGGGCCGGGTAGGCAGCGAGGGGGAGGGGCGTAGTTAACGCAGATAGGGAGCGAAGGGGCCGGGGTAACGCCGTGAGGGGGATGGGGGTTAGGTAACGCAGGTAGGGAGGGGAGCGGCACCTTGTAAGGGGGAGGGATGACCGAGAGCCGTGGAGTTGAGTAGTGTGCAGATAATGTTGAGGGAGTGCGGTCGTGCTGTGAGGGGGGGGAGTAAGGCGAGAGCCGTGGTGAGGTGGATGGCCGAGTGGAGTGAGAGTTTGAGAGCCTATGTTGTGGAAAGAAAACTGTGTAAGGCCGTGAGGGTCGAGGAGCCCAGTGCTCAAGAAAAAAAAGAAATTAATTTATTTTTTATTTTTTAAATTAAAACAGCAGAGCAGAGCAGAGCAAAAATTTCACAAATGCAGCAGAGAATGTTTTTCTAGTAGCATAAAATGCAAAAATGAGGGTAACAGCGGAATTTTTTTTTCAATGAAAAACTCAGAAATTTTTCCAGGAAAAAACCCAGAACTTTTTTAGAAATCCACTTTAAACACTATTTTTCAGCAGCTCTCCAAAATGTGCAAAAATTAAAACAGGCTGCAGAAATTGCAGGAAAATTGCAGAATTGGAATGAGCAGTGAGAAAACCTGCAGAATGCCCCTCAAATGCTGCTCTTCTTCAAAACAAATTTCTGAATGCTGCAAACGTTTTTGAATGCGGAAAAATGACTGCTGCAGAAAATCTCTGAGTGCTGCAAAAATGATCAGAATTTTTGCAGATATGCATAGGCCATAAGCACAAATGGCTCACTCAAGGTTGAGCTGGTTATGAACGTATCAGTGTTGATACCATGTTAAACACACACATGGTGTATGAGAAAGATAAACACACATACAAGAGACTCAACACACAATAGAAGGATAAGCGTGTAGCTTTCTTATTTTCCATTATACAAAGATGTACATTTATAGTACAATGGTGTGACTCTTGGTTTCATATTCTAAGGTCACTTGGACTCCATTGTGACTTTTCGCATTCCACACCTACCCATGGAGGATTAAGTGTTCCAACAAAGCCAACCAGTGTGATGCAAATTTGAATCTGTCAGATCCAAAAAAGATTGAAGATTAGCTGTCGAAATTCAGAAGGTGCTGGTGGGGTTAAATTTCTGAAGTTTTCAGATTTTTAGCCTAAGCACAAGTGACAAAGAGCAGGAGGAGATCAACTTCTCAGAGAGTTTCTAACCAAAGAAACTTGCAGATTGATCAAAGGATCAAAGAGAGCTGAATCATTGTTGATTTGGCAGATTTCCAAGGAGGGAAATCAGTTGTCAGAGGGAGTAGAAGGAGCTTGTTTTGCCAAGAGCCTTAGATCCAGTTCTCTAGCAAAGAGAAAGGTTAGTTCCGACACATTTCTGAGCAGATGGATCCTCATGGACTGCGTGTTCAAGACAGATTGGATGGCCTCTCCAACTTTTGAGTTTCGAAGGCAAGGATCCTAATAGTCCTTAAGGCATATAATCTTAGAGACCATGAAGAGCAAACTCTGGCCACGTCGACCGATCCAGATCTCCTTCAGAAGCATAAGGAAGCCGCTGGGCATGCCAAGCGGCTGATCATGGACAGAATTAAGGACCATATTGTACCACACTTAGCTGAGAAGAAGACAACTAATGAGATGTGGACGGCCTTAATCTCCCTATATGAGGGAAAATCTGTCCAAAGGAAGATGTTGTTGGAGACTCAGATGAGGTCATTCATGATGACCAAAGGAGAAGACATGGAGTATTTCCTCTTCAGATTGCAGTTGATCAGAGATCAATTGACTGCAACTGGTGCTAAAGTGGAGGATGATGTGATGGTCAGGAGAGCAGTCACAGATGAGTGGGAAACCTTTGTCCAAAGTATCCTAGGCAGAGCGGACCTCCTTGATTGGGACAACTTGTGGGCAATTCTGCATCAAGAAGAACTCCACAGATTCACCAAGAAGCACTACAGCACGGGATCAAGCAAAGTGAAGAAGGAAGATGAAGAAGATGTCGCCTTGGCATCAAAGAGGCAGCAGGGAAAGAAGAAAAAGGATTTGTCCAAGATCAAGTGCTTCCAGTGTGGTGAAATGGGACATTTTGCCAACAATTGTCCTCAGAAGAAAAATGACAAGGAAGTTTCTTCTTCCAAGGCTGTTGTGGCTAATGATGGGTCAGAAGATGATGCAGCCATGAGCGCTCATGAACCACGAAAGTGGGGCGACATGTATTGTAGAGGGGTTACATAGTAAGGGGTGGGATCCTTGAGCAACTCATCCCTTGGATCACATGCGAGCTACGACAGCCTTAAGACAATAGCGAGACAAGTGGAGCAGTTGGTGCATATATCATAGACGAAGCAGAGGCAGATCTAAAGACTGGGAGGAGGAGCGCAGAGCAAAGCAGCAGCAACGCAGAGGCTGATGTGACTTCAACAGCGCACAGCAAAGCTGCTTACGCAGTGCAGAGCTGCAGCAGCGCAGAAGGCTTCAAAGCGACAACGCAGTGTAAGAGCAACGTAAGAGATTTCAGCACAAGGGGCTGATGTGACTTCAGTAGTGTAGAGGGAGTCTGCTTACGCAGTGCAGCGATGTAGTTGTGCATCATCCTTCAGATGCCAGCACAGATTTGTAGCCTATGGATATTTAGCAATGAGGATGCAACCCATTTGACTTGTTTGTCAAAGATTGGGCAGGAGATTCAGTTGTTTCTCTCAACAACTGAAGTTGCAGTGCAACAGATCAGCAGTGGCAGTGCTATGAGCAGCACAGATGCATCATATTGAGAGGGAGTTGCAATGGCAATGGCAAAGTCATGGGCAGCAATACAGAGTTGAGTGGCAGCAGGCCAAGCATCAGCAGCACAGAACCAGTACGGTGTACCCAAAGTCTTGTAATGCATAGTGTGATGTATTGCTAGAGCACACTCTTGATGCTAAGAGGGAGTGCTGAGATTTTGTGTATTTTGGATAGCATCAGTTATGCTCTAGCTCCCAAATTTTGAGGAAGGACTAGAGTACACTTGATCTACAAGACTCAGAAATGGATTTGGGAATTTCATCTAGTTTAGGAGATATTAAATTAATTAATTATTTTAATGTATTTCCTAAGTTAAAACTTAGGGAACTTAAATAATTAAAGTGAATTTAATTAAACCTGTGATGAAATTGTCCCAAGTCACATGGATCAAGCTTTCTTTTAATCTTAGCAATTGAATCAAGATCGGATCATGGTTGTTGGTTTCCCAATGAGAAAAGTATAAAGGAAAGGCTTGGGGTCATTTGTAAAGACACATAGAGGTAGAGCACTGAAGCTAAGTTGAGATTCTAGGGCGGGTTTTCTAAGAATCCTTAGAAGTGTTTCAGCTGCAAAGAGGGGAATTTAGGGCAAGGCGATGATCTGATCCCGGGGTCTAGAATCAACAAGCAGCAGAGATCAACTCAGAGAGACAACGCAGAGAAGCAGGAGAGCAACAGTAGGAAGGGCAGCAATTGTGCTACGCAGGTGCTGCGCATTCCTCAAGGACAACGTGATTTACAACAGGAAGCCCTCAGGGATTACGCAGAGACCCAAAGGGGCAGCGTTAGGACTGCGCCACCCAGTCTGGGGTAACACAACCCTTTTCGGAGCAGTACTGAGGGACGCGGGGGCTTCAGAGACTGACGCAGGGGCTTCAGGGGCAGCGCTGGGGTTTCTAGGCCCTAATTTTGGCTGAGTCTTCTAAATCTCGTTTGAGCGTGTGGATCAGTCATTATTTTGGCTTTAGAACAGCCAGTGAGTTGTAGATCTATTATTTCTCTGTCGGGTTTTCCAGATTTGGAACTCAGATTTGTTGTATTCAGAAAATTCTTAAAACACTCCAGCAACCAGAAGATCGATTTTCCCGCATTGGGTTTTTCCAGGGACTATTTGTCCAGAAAATATCTGTGTCACTTTGTCTATGTGTGAATGAACTTGTTCTAGATCTGAATTGGTGAAGATCTGTTATGTGTTTTGCTTCGATTTTAATCTGAATTTATTCAGTTAATAACTTATCTAAGTAGGAGGAGCATAACCAGATTAACAGTGAAGATTTCTACATAAGTGTAAGATTCATAAATTTTCACAAAAGAGAGGGGCATGGACAATGATTCAGAGGAAGTTTCCTAGATCCGAAGAGATAGTAGCAAGAGGCTGAGTTTATTCCCAATGAGGCTACACAGAGGTTTGTGTAAACAGCTTTAGAGGGAAATTCGATTTAGCTATGGGGAAATCGATTCAACATCTAGAGGCAAGGAAAGTCTTCCAGAAGGCTGAAGAATCATTTCCAGTAACAGATTCGGGAAGAATGACTTGATCAGAGGCAATTTTGGGATAGACATCAAAGGGTCTGTGCAAGCACTGGTAGAGGCCTACACAAGGGGTCTAGGAGGATGAGTTTCTGAAGCCGAGTTGTGCCGAGGTTGCTTGTGGAGGAAGGGAAATTCCCTTAGATAATTTTGGTCGGCCAAACTTTCTTGCGATAGCCAATTTTCAGCATCCAAATTGTAGCATAAGTGCAACACTATAACACCTTCCTTGTTAAGAGGGAGTGTTGCATTTTGTAGCATTAGAGTTGTTCTAGTGTTGAAACTTCGTGGAGAGGCTAAAACACAGGAGTTCTCCATAACCCAGAAATCGTTTATGGGAATTCCACCTAGAAGTGTCTCAATTAGATTATTAGCCTACTTTTTAAGATTTCTTTAGTTGAAACTTAGGAAAAGGGGTTAATTAATCAAAATTAATTGAGAAAGGTGTGAATCATCTAGAAACTCACGCAGATTGATCCAGAAATAGTCTTAGCCCTTGATTAAGTTTTAATCTTGGTTGTTGGAGTCCCTAAAGAAGAGTATAAGAAGAAGTCGATGGGTACATGGAGAACACACACTAGAGATCGATTTCCAAAGAGCAAAAATAGTTGCCAGAATATTTCGAGCTAGAGAAGGGAAGCAAAGACAGAGAGGGGCAGGGATAGTGATCCGAAGGAAGTTTTCCAAATATAGAGAGACAACAATAAGAGGTCGAGTTTACTCTGAATGAGGCTGTGCAAGCAACTTTAGAGGGAAATTCAATTTAGCTTTGGGGAAATCGATTCAGCATCCAAAGGTTGGGAAAGTCTTCCAAAAGGTCGAAGAATCATTTCCAACAACAAAGTTAGGCAGAAGGACTTGATCAGAGGTAGTTCTGCGCTACACGTCAAAGGGTATGTGTAAGCACTATGCAAGGGGATCAAGAGGACGAGATCCTGAAGCCGAGTTGTGCTGGGGTTGCATGTGGAGGAAGGGAAATTCACTTAGATAATTTCAGACAAATTTTCCTATTGTGGATTGTTGATTTTTGTAGCATTGGAAAGTGTTCCAAGTCTCAAATTCCGTGAGGAGGCTTGGACATCAGTATTGCAAAAAACCCAAAAACTGTTTGTGGAAATTCCACTCGATTCGTGTTTTATTAAAATAATTAATTATTTTTAATGAGGGCCCTAAGTCTAAACTTAGGAAAATTAAATAATTAAAGGGTATTAATAAAACATAGTGAGAATCTTCTAGAGAACGAAGATCAAGTCATGTTTTAATCTTAGCCATTGATTAGAGATCTAATCTGGGTTGTTGATTCATCAACGAGAAGATTATAAGAGAAAGCTTGAGGGTCATTTGGAAAGCAAGTCGGGCACACACTAAGTACCCGAAGGAAATCGATTCTGAAGGAATAGAATTCAATTTCAGAGGGAGAGTTGCAGAGGCAGAAGAAGGAAGGGGAATTCAGCAGTGACAAAGAAAGGCACGAGGAGGACGCAAAGGGCTACAGAGGAAAACGTTGAGCAACAGCACTGAGTGCCCACGCAGAGTGACGCAGTCCAGCGTAGGGACTGCACAGAAGATCAAGCATAGTGACGAACAGAAAGCTAGGGTGCCTTCTGGGTGTCAGAAATTTTCCACGAGGATTCGAAGAATTTATCTCAGGTGTATTCTTAAGTGTTAGCAAATTATATATTACAGAGCAATGCAACACATAAAATATGCGGAAACACAAACACATAAAACATATAAAACAAGAGAGACACAAATATACGTGGTTCACCCAATTTGGGCTACGTCCACCCCGAACAGCCAGTCCTTCCTTTATATTATCCAACTAAATGAAGAGACACAACCTACAGCAGATGTAATATTCCGAATAGAAATAAACAATAATATAAAGCGACATAAACAAGAACCTACAGCAAATAGAGAGACATCACATAAGCAATGCAAAATATGGAGAATGCTGAGCCAATTTATTATATAACTGAAAGATACAATGAGTACAAAGGTGATCAGAGTGATGGCACCTTGGCTTGCACAAAGCAAGCTAGAAATACTCTCAGAAATGCTCAAGGAATGGCTACTCTGTCAAGGACTGCGTTATCTCCAAAATGTTGTTGCTGCCTCTATGGAACTGCTGCTATTGCTAGAATAGGATGGCTCTTTAGGGTTGTTCCCTTGCTCAAAAAAATATGAAACAATGGGAATGAGCTCTCCTCCAAATACCCAGAAAAGCCCAGAAAGGAATTCCAGAATGGATGACTACAGAATTTGACCTCCCTTGAAGAATAACGCTATCCCAGTGAAATACACTGGCCCGTAATGATCCTCTGCAAATAGTGGCCTCCTCCTGTACCAAAATGATGCAATAATGAAGGGTTGATCCCTTCTCACTATCTCGGGTTGAATCCCCTGATGAATCCTCACTCCCAGAACTGCCTCTTGTAAGAACTGCGTGATCTCTCCTTGAGACTACGCTGCCCAAGCAAGTGCGTAATCCCTGGCTGAAGATGTTATGGCTTCCTCTTGAAAATCAATAGATAAAACTCCTCACCTGAGCAAGCACTCGAAGTCCCTCGGGGCTGAGGTTGGGATCTTCGGTCAGAGACACCAAGTGTACTGAACAACACTTGCAGACTTCGCTCAACAGCAAAAGTGTGCTCAATGTTGAAAGACAAAAACCATAGATGCATAATAGAATGAGGAGCTTCTTCACCCTTTTATGCTTTGAGAGCCTTGCTCTCCCCTAGGCCTCACCAAAACTGCGTTGTCCCTCTTGGCCCACGCTATCCCTCTCTCACTGTGCTGTCATGGGCCCACGCTGCCACTTCCCTCACGCTGCCACTTCGTCCTCCTGGGCCCCACGCTGCCAAATAATTATATGCTCAAGTGACTTTAGGGAATGTTTATTTCCTAAGTGTAGGCTAAGTATCTCATCGCCCACTTTATTAACTGATTTAACTTTATAAAAAGTAAACTGGCCAAAATTTAATATTACCAATTAGCTACTGCTAATTGGGAATATTACAGTCCTCCCCGCCAAAACGTTGCTTGTCCTCAAGTTACTGCAAAGATGGATGCTACAAAATTTTCTCACTCTCTCAAGTGGCATCCTCATTCGACAAGTTCCTCCACCTCACCAAGTACTCTCTTACTGTCCTGCTCTGTAACTGCCTCTCCCTGGTGTCTATGATGGCTTTTGGCTGCAACACCAAATGCCCTTCATCATCTGTTGGTGGAAGCTCCTATGTTGCAGTCACCTGTTGTCCCAATGCCTTTTTCAAGCATGATACATGGAATATGTTATGGATCCTGCTACCTGTAGGCAACTCTAGCTCATATGCAACCTCCCCAATCCTGCGATCACCCTGTAAGGTCCATAGAAGCGGGGCTTCAGCTTCTCAGCCCCCTTTTGCTTCAGCATGGATTGCCGGTATGGCTAAAGGCATATGAAGACCAAGTTCCCTACCTCAAACTACTTCTCAACCTATTCTCTATCAGCATACAGCTTTTGCTGGTTCTGCACTATAGCTAAATTATCCTTAAGAGCCCGAAGTATATCTTGACTCTCTTGGATCTAGTCCTTGGCCCTGGGGGCCTTGCTAGCACCAAACATCACGTCAACAAAAGACAAAGCATGATACCCATACAAAGCATAGAATGAAGACATACCAATGGACATGTGGAAAGTGGTGTTGTAGCAGTACTCTCCCAGATGCAACCAGCGTAACCATGCCTTCTGTTGCCCTGTGACATAGTTTTGCAAGTAGCCTTCCAACCACTTGTTCACTATCTCCGTCTGCCCATCCGTCTGAGAGTGATAACAAGTACTCGGAGTCGACTCTGTACCCACCAAACAAAAGAGCTCTTGCCAAAAGCCGCCCATGAAACGACTGTCCCGATCACTAACAACGGTCTTCGGAAGACCATGCAACTTGAAAAACATTTTTGAAAAATAGCTCTGCTACCTGTGCTGTCGTATACCGCGCTGATATAGCGAAGAAGTGTGCATACTTTGTCAACCAGTCAACGACTACAAAGATGCAATCCTTGCCCTGCACTGTGGGCAACCCTGTGATGAAATCCATCGAAATGCTCTCCCATTTTCCCTTCGAAATGGGAAGTGGCTATAGTAATCTTGTTGGATGGTTCATCTCCCCCTTGTTCCGCTGACACACCTCACACTCCCTAACATGCCAGAGTATGTCCTCCTTGAGGCCTCTCTAAGAGAACCTCTCCCTGATAGCTCTGTAGGTCTTGGTGAACCCCCGATGGCCTGATAGTGGTGAGTTATGTGAGGCACGCAATACCTTCTCCTTTGTTGAGATTTTGTGTATTTGGGGTAGCATCAATTGTGCTTTAGGTCCCAAATTTTGAGGAAGGACTAGAGTTCACCTGATCTACAAGATCCAGAAATGGATTTGGGAAATTGCATTTGGTTTAGGAGTTATTAAATTAATTAATTATTTTAATGTATTTCCTAAGTTAAAACTTAGGAAAATAAAATAATTAAAGTGAATTTAATTAAACATGTGATGAAATTGTCTTGAATACTATGAGGTAAACTTTCTTTTAATACGCAGCCATTGACACAAGATCGGTCACGGCGTTGGTTTTTCAGCAGAAAAGTATAAAGGAAAAGGCTTGGGGTCATTTGTCAACCTGCAAATGAAATACTGAGCTGGTGAGATTCTAGGGCAGGGTTTGCTAAGAATACTCAGAAGTGTTTCAGCTGCAGAGAGGGGAATTTAGACCAAGGGGATAATCTGATCCCAGAGTCTAGAATACACAAGAGGTAGAGAGAAGATTAGCTCAAGGACAATGCAGAGGAAGGCAACAGCAAGGACAGCGTAATTTCTCAGGAAACCCTTCAGGGGTTATGCAGAGACCCTTAGGGGCAGTGTAGTGACTGCGTCACCCATTCTGGGGTAACGCAATCCCTTCCGTAGCAGCGTTGAGGGTTTGGAGGCCATCCAAGGCTGCCGTAGAGGCTTTGAGGGGCTTCAGAGGTTGACGCAGAGCCTTTCAGGGGCAGCGCTGGGGTTTCTAGGCTGCAGTTGTGAGTTCTTCTCCAATCATTTGAGGTGTGGATGGAGTCATTATTTTGGCCCTAGATCGGCCGGTGAGCTATGAATCACAAGTTTTCTCTAACCTTGAGTTTTCCGGATACGGGCTTCGAGCTTGTCGCTGTTCAAAAATATTTGGACCAATAATAGAGACCTCCGGCCAGAACAAAATTTTTTTCCCACATTGGGTTCCAGGGACTATTTATCGAGAAATAACTATCCACTTTGTAAGTGTGTTGCATGTAACTTATTCTAGATACGTTAAACAGAGAGAGATTTTATTTATGTGTTTTTCTTCGATTTGAACTTGAATTTATTCAGTTAATAACTTGCACAAGTAGGAGGAGCATAACCAGGTTAACAATAATAATTTCTGCATAAGATATAAGATTCAGAAATTTCTACATGGTACCAGAGCAATTGCAAATTTGAAGGGACAACGCAGTTGACAAGGAGGGAAGATCTGACATGAACCAAGGGAAGGGTTCACGCAGTCCTCCAGAGCACGCAAAAATGCAAAGGGAACATGACATGAAGGTGTTGGCATCCAGACTAGAGGAGGATCTTGCCTGTGTATCAAGTACAACTCCTCCAGATGTTTGGTATATTGACAATGGAACATCTGCTCATATGACGGGGGTTCGAGAATATTTTTTGAGCTATCAAGAAGAGCAGATGAATTTCCAAATAACTATGGGAAATAAGGAAAAATGTACCCCTATTGGGAGAGGTACCATAACTTTTCAGATGGAGGATGGCCACAAGATTCGAGCCACGAATGTTCTACATGTACCAGGGTTGGGGATGAACTTACTCTCGGTGTCTCAACTTCAAAACAAGGGCTATGACGTATACTTCATTCAAGATAAAGTATATGTCAAACATCCTAACTAGAGCAAAAAGGCACAAATCAGACAAAGGAGTCACAAGCTATATAAGCTCTAGCTTGAATCTCCGGTGGCTCTGATCGGCAGTACAGACGACAAAGATCTGAATGAGTTATGGCACAGAAGGATAGGGCATCTACATCATGGAGCCTTTGGGATTCTCAAAAATACTGTCATAGGGGCTCCTAAACTCAGCACAAAGAAAGACGATGTTTGCAGAGGATGCGTACTAGGGAAGTACGCTAAGGCAGCATTTCCAAGAAGCAACAGCAAAGCCAAAGGTGTATTAGAGTTAATACACACTGACATTTGCGGTCCGATGTCTACAACAACTCTTAGTGGGGAAAAATATTTTGCCACCTTCATTGATGATTATTCTAGGAAAACTTGGATCTATTTTCTGAAGACCAAAGATGAAGTCGTTAATCGATTTAAAGATTTCAAAGCATTGGTGGAGAACTATATAGGAAAGAAGATCAAGAAGTTAATGTCAGATAACGGTGGAGCATATATCGATAAAGACTTCACAAATTTCTGTGCACGTGAAGGCATCAAGAGAGAGTGGACAACTCCTTACAATCTAGAACAAAATGGAGTTGCAGAACGGAAGAATCGAACCATAATAGAAGCTGCAAAGGCAATGTTGTACGACCAGGAAATGCCCAAATTCTTATGGGCATAGGCTTGCAACACAGCAGTCTATATTCAGAACAGAGTTCCAAATACGGCTTTGGGGAAGGTGACTCCCGAAAGTGTGTTCACAGGCAGCAAGCCAGAAGTGAGCCACATCAGGATATTCGGCAGCATAGGATACTACAAAGGAAAAGAGGAAGAAGCTAGATCAAACTGCAGAAAAGGGTTTTCCGATGGGCTACAGTGAGAATGCAAAGGCATACCGCGTCTATATTCCAGAGAGCAGGAAAGTCATGATAAGAAGGGATGTAAAATTCCTGGAAGAGAAAGCCTTTAGGAAATCTCGAGAGATGGCCACAGATACGCAGATTGAGGAAGATCCACTGGTACAACCTCAACGACCTCTGGGGAGGAGAGGTCCAGTGCCTCTCCAGGGCACGACTGTTCTGAGGGAAGCTCCTCCGACAAAGAACGGGAGGAAGAACAGGTGAGACCACTCACCACTGATGGGAGACTGAGAAGAGAACTCCAACAGATTCTTAGAGATTCAAAAGGATTTGTTGGAACACCTAGAGAAGGGAAGAGGATAAGGAAACAACTTGACAGATATCAGGCACTGATAGCTCAGGTTGGAGAGCCCTCTACCTTTTTGGAAGCAGCTCAACATCAGGTATGGGTAGATGCCATGGTAGAGGAGTATAGCTCCATCATGACAAATGATGTCTGGGAAGTAGTCCCTAGACTATAGGGCAAATTTGTTGTAGGATCCAGGTGGATCTACAAAATCAAATATGCTGCAGATGGCAGCATAGAGAAATTCAAAGCAAGATTTGTAGCAAAGGGGTATGCCCAGAAAGAAGGCATTGACTATGAAGAAACCTTTGCTCCAGTAGCACGATACACTTCTATCAGATCCATCATCTCTTTGGCAGCGCAGATGGGATGGGAGATTCACCAGATGGATGTCAAGACTGCACTCTTGAATGGTGTGATAGAGGAGGAAGTATACATAGAGTAGCCAGAGTGCTTCGAGACACATAAGCAGAAGACTCATGTTTGCAGACTTAAGAAAGCCTTGAATGGCTTGAAACGAGCCCCCAGGGCATGGTATGGTCGGATTGATGGCTACCTGCAGAAGATGGGGTTCGTTAAGAGTGACGCAGATCCCAACTTGTACTACTTAAGAGTAGGAGATGAGCCACTTATTCTTGTTCTGTATGTGGATTACTTGTTTTTAACCGGGTCATCCAAGCACATCAAGGACTGCAAGGAGAATTTGGCAACAGAATTCGACATGAAGGACCTGGGACGGATGCACTATTTTCTTGGGTTAGAAGTTTGGCAGCATGAAGAGGAAGTCTTCCTAGCACAAGGAAGATACACGACAGAGATTCTGAAAAGACTCTAGATGGAAGACTGTAGACCCATGGCCATGCCAATGATCACTAATTGGAAGAAGATAGACACATCAGAGGATGATGAGGCTGATCCCACTTTGTGCAGACAGCTCATTGGGTCATTAATGTATCTGGTCAACACGAGACCGGACATCTGTTATGCAGTGAATACCCTCAGTCAGTTCATGGTGGAACCAAGGAGGGCTCATTGGGCAGCAGCCAAACATATTCTCAGATACTTGAGAGGGATAGTCGAGTATGGGTTAAAGTACACCAAAGGAAATGAAAACTAGTTAAGTGGGTTCACAGATGCAGATTGGGCTGGAAGCATAGTAGATCGAAAAAGTACCAGTGGGTACTGTTTCAGTCTCGGATCAAGAATGACCTCCTGGTGCAGCAAGAAACAGAAGTCCGTAGCACTGAGCTCAACCGAGGCAGAGTACATGGCAGCAAGCACGGCTTCGTGTGAGGCCATATGGCTCCACAAATTAATCTTGAACTTACTCAAGAAACGAATAGAGCCGATCGAGATCATGTGTGATAATCCGAGTTGCATCAAGCTCTCTGAAAATCTCGTGTTTCATGACCGGTCGAAGCACATTGACATTCGGTGTCACTTTATCTGGGACTCTGTTTAGAAGGGAGCAGTACAGTTGCGATACACTCCTACAAGTGAACAAGTGGCAGATATCCTCACGAAGGCTCTGAATAAGGTCAAGTTCACTTACTTCAGAGAGAAGATGGGGATGATCGAGAACCCCTTCCACTAGAGGAAAGGGTGGTCTTCCGAAGAAGAGCGAGCTGCAGTACGGAGGTTGCAGTGGCAGTGGCAGAGTCATGTGCAGCAATACAGAATGGCAACAATAGTGCAGAGTTGAGTGGTAGGAGGCCAAGCTTCAGCAGGACAAAACCAGTGCCCAAAATCATGTAATGCATAGTGTGATGTATTGCTAGAGCACACCCTTGATGCTAAGAGGGAGTGTTGAGATTTTGTGTATTTGGGGTAGCAATAGTTGTGCTCTCGGTCCCAAATTTTGAGGAAGGACTAGAGTTCACCTGATCTACAAGACCCAGAAATGGATTTGGGAAATGTCAACTGTTTTAGGAGATATTAAATTAATTAATTATTTTAATGTATTTCCTAAGTTAAAACTTAGGAAAATAAAATAATTAAAGTGAATTTAATTAAACATGTGATGAAATTGTCTTAAGTCACATGGATCAAACTTTATTTTAATCTTAGCCATTGATTCAAGATCTGATCATGGTCGTTGATTGTCAACAAGAAAAGTATAAAGGAAAGGCTTGGGGTCATTTGTAAACATACACAGAGGCAAAGCACTGAAGCTAAGCTGAGATTCTAGGGCAAGGTTTGCTAAGAATACTCAGAAGTGTTTTAGCTGCAGAGAGGGGAATTTAGACCAAGGGGATGATCTGATCCCAGGGTCCAGAATAGACAAGAGGCAGAGAAGAGATCAGCTCAAGGACGACATAGAGGAAGGCAGCAACAACAGCAGCAGCAAGGACAGCGTAATTTCTCATGAAACACTTCAGGGATTACGTAGAGACCCTTAGGGGCAACGTAGTGACTGCGTCACCCATTCTGGGGTAACGCAGTCCCTTCTGTAGCAGCGTTGAGCATTTGGAGGCCATCCAAGGTTGACGCAGAGCCTTTCAGGGGCTTCAGAGGCTGACGCAGAGCCTTTCAGGGGCAGCACTGGGGTTTCTAGACCTAGATTTGGCTGAGTCTTGTAAATCCCATTTGGGTGTGTGGATCAGTCATTATTTTGAACCTAGATCAGCCAGTGAGCTCTGTCGGGTTTTCCAAATCTGGAACCCAGAGTTGTGTATTCAGAAATATTCTTAATAATAGAACCCTCCAGCAACCAGAGACCAGTTTTCCCACATTGGGTTTTTCCAAGGACTATTTGTCCAGAAATAACTATGTCACTTTGTCAATGTGTGTATGTGCTTATTCTAGATCTGAATTGGTAGAGATCTGTTATGTGTTTTTCTTCGATTTTAGCTTGAATTTATTCAGTTAATAACTTGCATAAGTAGGAGGAGCATAACCTGGTTAACAATAATAATTTCTGCATAAGATATAAGATTCAGAAATTTTTACGTCCTTGAGCTGAGAGCTCCTAGTCAAGAAGATCCCAAGTCTGAAGTTTATCACCTCATCCATCACTTTGTACCTGTCATCCGTGACCCCTCCATCCAATGTCTCGCAGGCAAAACAATCCTTGGAGTACTCCACCAGTAACTGAGCCCTCCAGTCCGTGTCTAAGCTCATCAGAGACAACGTTGTTGGTATGCGTGAAAGAGCATCAGCCAGCACATTTTTCTTTCCTTTGACATACTCGATGTCAAATTCATATGCCTGGATCTTGCTTACCCACTTCTGTTGCCTCTCTTGCAACTGCTTCTGCTCTAAAAAGAATTGGAGGTTGTTGTGATCAATCCTCATCCTGAACCTGTTCCCCACCATGTACTGCCGAAAATTGGCCAATGCATGCATGATAGCCAACATTTCCTTATCGTATATGGGATACAACCTCTCATGCGGCAATAGCTTCCTGCTCTCGAAAGCTATGGGGTGGCCCCCCTGCATCAAGACTGCGCCTACCTCCTCTCCAGATGCATCACACTCCAGGAAAAAAGGCTGTGTGAAATCCGGCAACACCAAAACTGGACAGCTGCTCATCACCTCCTTGAGCCTAGCAAAGGCCCTCTGCGTTGTATCCGTCAACTGGATGCCCCCTTCTTCGTAAGATCTGTGAGGGGTGTAGCAAGTTGGGAAAACCCCTTGACGAACTTCTGATAGTAGGTGCAGATGCCTACAAACCATCGAAGCTCAGTCACGTTCCTCAGTTCCGGCCAATCCCGGATGGCCCTGATCTTCTCCTTGTGGACTCTCACTCCATCCACACCATTGATATGCCCCAAAAAGAGCATCTCTGTCAACCCAGATTCGCATTTGGAGAGCTTAGCATAAAAATGTTGCTCCTCCAGAATGCGCAATACAACCCCAATGTGTTGTAGGTGCTAGGTTCTCCTCCCATGTCCGACTGTATATCAAGATGTCATCGAAGAATACCAACACAAATTTCTTTAGTTGACCACGGAAGATGTGGTTCATGCAAGACTGGAAGGTGGCTGGTGCATTGGTTAGCCCAAACGACATCACCAAAAACTCAAAGTGGTCGTCGTGACATCTGAAAGCTGTCTTCGGGACATCCTGGTCCCTAACTCGGATCTGATGGTAACCCGACCTCAAATCAATCTTCGAGAACTTCGACCCCCTCAACTCATCCATCAGCTCACCAATCTGCGGGATGGGTTATCGGTTCTTCATGGTATTCTTGTTGAGAGCCCGATAGTCGATGCACATCCTCAGTGTGCCATCCTTCTTCTTCACCAGTACAACAGAAGAAGCAAACGGGCTAGTGTTGGGTCGGATGTGTCCCAGCGCTAAGAGCTCATGGATAGCTCTCTCAATCTCATCCCTGTAGGCTTTGGGATGCCTATAGGGCATAGTAATCATGACCTGAATGCCCTGCTCCAGCTCAATGGTGTGCTCAAACCCCCGATCCGGTGGCTGCCCTGGTGGTATATCCCCAAAAACTGTAGCATACCTGTCCAAAATTGACTACACATCTGGGTGTACGGCACATGCAGCTCCACTTCCCACTCTATGTCTCCCTTCTGGAAGTCTGCCTCCATCCGGTGTGCTGAAATTGTCTGTGGAGGATAAGTGTGCATGCCTCGAATCATCTCATGCTTACCGGTCTTCTTGTCTGTCCACTCCATCTTCAAGGTCTCCCAGTCCATAGTGACCTTCTCCAACGTGATCAACCACTGCACTCCCAATATCACGTTGGTGTCCAAAATGTCCACCACAAAGAAATGATCCGTCAGAGTGTAAGTCCCCATGGTCACTGCCAAAGCCGGTACATATTTGGTGCACTGCATAGTTTTGGCACCCGGTACCAACACTGAAAATCCATCAAAGCTCTCTGTCGGTATGCTCCTCCGCTCTACCAATTGTGCATCAATAAAAATGTGGGTAGCCCCATTGTCCACGAGTACTGAAAAACGTTGTCCATGCACGGTACCCCGGACACGCACTATCAAATATTTGGGAACTCCTCGCAAAGAAGAAAGAACTCCCCCAGTAGGTGCAAACGCTGCCCCTCTTGCTCCTGGTGGTGGAGGTGGTGGATGATCCCCTCTTTGTACTACAACGCTCCCTCCTGCCTCCATCTCCTCATTTGCATCCTCTTCCCCATCACTGTTGGAGAAGACCTCTATGTAGTGTGCCTTCGCAACGACACATCGATGTCCTGGAACTCATGACTCCTGGCATGTGAAGCATAGCTTCTTCCATCTCAGATCTCTCCGAGTCTCATCGTCCAAAGGCCCCCGGCCTTGGTTCCCCCTCGGAGGTGGAACCCTCGTGTCCTTCCCCTTCGGCTGGAGTGTCGGTCTCTAGGGGAAAGGAGCTCTGGTACTGGGTAGAGCATCTTGCAAATCCCTGGTCCTCCAACTGCATCATGAAGTGTAGCAGGCCTCGTGGATCTAAATAACCCACGTAGAGGTTCTGCCAACCCATCAATAAACATGTATATCATCCTAGCTGAGGACAAGTCAGGTACCATCACGGAAAGCCTCAAGAACTCAGAAATGTAGGTGTTCGAGTTCCCGGTCTGTTTGAGCTTGGTCAGCTCAACAAAGTGCTCTTCCAGATCCCTCCGGTCAAACTGCTCTACCAGTCTCCATGTAAACTCTACATACGCTGTCATAGCCAAGTGACCCAGCATGGCCATCCCATGGAACCACCAATCATGGGCCTCTCCCTCTAGTTGTAGCGCTGCCACCTTGATGGCCTCTCCCTCTGCCATCTGATTGAGCTGGAAATATATATCCAACTTCTCCACCCAAGCCTTTGACGAACATTTGGAGGATCCATCAAATGTTGGCAAGAAAAACCTGCCCACTGTGTGTTGTACATCCCCATCCTGTGTGTACCTGCCCCCTCTGTTCTAGTTACGAGGTCTGTTTTATACCTGTCCAAAATTGACTACACATCTGGGTGTACGGCACATGCAGCTCCACTTCCCACTTTATGTCTCCCTTCTGGAAGTCCGCCTCCATCCGGTGTGCTGAAATTGTCTGTGGAGGATAAGTGTGCATGCCTCGAATCATCTCATGCTTACCGGTCTTCTTGTCTGTCCACTCCATCTTCAAGGTCTCCCAGTCCATAGTGACCTTCTCCAACGTGATCAACCACTGCACTCCCAATATCACGTTGGTGTCCAAAATGTCCACCACAAAGAAATGATCCGTCAGAGTGTAAGTCCCCATGGTCACTGCCAAAGCCGGTACATATTTGGTGCACTGCATAGTTTTGGCACCCGGTACCAACACTGAAAATCCATCAAAGCTCTCTGTCGGTATGCTCCTCCGCTCTACCAATTGTGCATCAATAAAAATGTGGGTAGCCCCATTGTCCACGAGTACTGAAAAACGTTGTCCATGCACGGTACCCCGGACACGCACTATCAAATATTTGGGAACTCCTCGCAAAGAAGAAAGAACTCCCCCAGTAGGTGCAAACGCTGCCCCTCTTGCTCCTGGTGGTGGAGGTGGTGGATGATCCCCTCTTTGTACTACAACGCTCCCTCCTGCCTCCATCTCCTCATTTGCATCCTCTTCCCCATCACTGTTGGAGAAGACCTCTATGTAGTGTGCCTTCGCAACGACACATCGATGTCCTGGAACTCATGACTCCTGGCATGTGAAGCATAGCTTCTTCCATCTCAGATCTCTCCGAGTCTCATCGTCCAAAGGCCCCCGGCCTTGGTTCCCCCTCGGAGGTGGAACCCTCGTGTCCTTCCCCTTCGGCTGGAGTGTCGGTCTCTAGGGGAAAGGAGCTCTGGTACTGGGTAGAGCATCTTGCAAATCCCTGGTCCTCCAACTGCATCATGAAGTGTAGCAGGCCTCGTGGATCTAAATAACCCACGTAGAGGTTCTGCCAACCCATCAATAAACATGTATATCATCCTAGCTGAGGACAAGTCAGGTACCATCACGGAAAGCCTCAAGAACTCAGAAATGTAGGTGTTCGAGTTCCCGGTCTGTTTGAGCTTGGTCAGCTCAACAAAGTGCTCTTCCAGATCCCTCCGGTCAAACTGCTCTACCAGTCTCCATGTAAACTCTGCATACGCTGTCATAGCCAAGTGACCCAGCATGGCCATCCCATGGAACCACCAATCATGGGCCTCTCCCTCTAGTTGTAGCGCTGCCACCTTGATGGCCTCTCCCTCTGCCATCTGATTGAGCTGGAAATATATATCCAACTTCTCCACCCAAGCCTTTGACGAACATTTGGAGGATCCATCAAATGTTGGCAAGAAAAACCTGCCCACTGTGTGTTGTACATCCCCATCCTGTGTGTACCTGCCCCCTCTGTTCTAGTTACGAGGTCTGTTTTCCTTCTTGAGCTGAACAAAATCATGGAAAGTGAGAGCCTCACCAAACTCTCACCCATAGAGCTGATACTTGGCAAAATAATCCCCCATATGAAATGACTCTGGTTCCTGAGGTGCTCCTGTTTCGGTTCCTGTAGCTAGAAATGTGGGCATCGTGGAACGTGGGGGAGTAAGTGACACAACATGCTGCACTGTGAGTTGCTCCTGCAAATGGTGGGAAGTATCGGACCCTTCTCCGATGTGAAAACCCCTTGGAGTTTCACGCTGTCTCTGGTCTGCGGTAAACTTCTGCCCCATCTCTTCTATCCTCCTCGACAGCTCCTGCACAGACTTTAAGAGAAGTTGCCCGAACTCTCTCTCATCCTTCTCCTCTGCCATTGGTCCTTCCTCCTCTATGTCCACTACTAGCATGTAGTCCCCTTCTCCAAAAGTGGCCTCAAGCCTTTGCTCTTGGTCCTTGTATTTCCTTCCCTGGTAAGTGATATATGGTTTCTCTGCAGGTGTCATAAACAATCTGCTCCATAGGCTGAGCCAAGTCTATGAGCTCTGATACCACTG
Source organism: Pinus albicaulis (assembly GCA_034641835.2). Taxonomy (NCBI): domain Eukaryota; kingdom Viridiplantae; phylum Streptophyta; class Pinopsida; order Pinales; family Pinaceae; genus Pinus; species Pinus albicaulis. Next base: position 1,078,095,385 of record CM076575.1, on the reverse strand, counting down.
TAATATTCTGAATAGAAATAAACAGTAATATAAAGCGATATAAACAAGAATCTATAGCAAATAGAGAGACATCACATAAACAATGCAAAATATGGAGAACGCTGAGCCATTTTATTATATAACTGAAAGATACAATGAGTACAAAGGTGATCAGAGTGATGGCACCTTGGCTTGCACAAGGCAAGCTGGAAATACTCTCAGAAATGCTCAAGGGATGGTTGCCTTGTCAAGGACTGCGTTATCTGAAAAATGTTGTTGCTACTGCTACCAGACTGCTGTTATTGCTGGAATAGGATGGCTCTTAGGGGCTATTCCCTTGCTCAAAAAAATATTAAACTCTAGGAATGAGCTCTCCTCCAAATACCCAGAAAAGCCTAGAAAGGAATTTCGGAATTGATGACTCCGGAATTTGACCTCCCTTGAGGAATAACACTATCCCAGTGAAATACACTGGCCCTGAATGATCCTCTGCAAATAGTGGCCTCCTCCTGTACCAAAATGATGCAATAGTGATGGGTTGATCCCTTCTCACTATCTCGGGCTGAATCCCCTGATGAATCCTCACTCCCAGAACTGCCTCCTCCAAGAACTGCGTGATCTCTCCCTGAGACTGCACTGCCAAATCAAGTGCGTAATCCCTGGCTGAAGATGCTATGGCTCCCTCCTAAAAATCAATAGATAGAACTCCTCACCCGAGCAGGCACTCGAAGTCCCCTGGGGCTGAGGTTGGGATCTCCGCTCAGAGACACTCGGTGTGCTGACCAACACTCGCAGACTTCACTCAACAGCAAAAGCGTGCTCGATGTCAAAAGACAGAAATCATAGATGCATAATAGAATGAGAGAATGAGGAGCCTCTTCCCCTTTTTATGCTTTGAGAACCTTGCTCTCCCCTAGGCCCCACCAAAACTACATTGTCCCTCTTGGCCCACGCTGTTCCTCTTTCACTGCGCTGTCATGGGCCCACGCTGCCCACGCTGCCAGTTCCCTCACGCTGCCACTTCGTCCTCCTGGGCCCTAAGCTGCGAAATAATTATATGCTCAAGTGACTTTAGAGAATGTTTATTTCCTAAGTGCAGGCTAAGTATCTCATCACCCACTTTATTAATTGATTGAACTTTATAAAAAGTAAATTGGCCAAAATTTAATATTACCAATTCACTGCTGCTAATTGGGAATATTACAGTAGATCCGTTGTAATATCCTCTGTTCTCTCTCACAGTCTCCCTATCTGTTTCTTGCTCTAAGAATACACATACAATACACAGCGACAATACAATACCCTCATACAAAACGAGGGGTTGCCTTCTAGGGCAAAAAACCCTAAATTAAACATAACTTCTACCGTCAGATCATCCGCCTAATGAACGACCCAGATTGACTAGAAATTACAATACTTTTACAAGGCAATTTTACATTTGTTTTTAGCTTTGGGGGTGCTGCCCCCCAAACCCCCCACCACCGGGGGGGGGGCGCTCTGTAAAGTCGTAGCCGACCCCCGCTGGACCCCCCAGGCAGCGTTTAATTACGGGCGGAGTTGTCGCCCCGTTAAGAACAAGAGTCCAACATTGTGATACAAAATAAAGAAGATAATCAGGCTCCACACCCAACATTAAGAAATCTGCTCATCTACTTATTGTAAAATATTTTCATTACTGAAGAATAATACAAATCCTCATCTGCTGCACCAGTTTTCCTGCATTGGGTTTTTCTGGGGAATATTGTCCAAAAATAACTGTGTACATGTGATTGTTTCTATTGCGTTATATGTGTTCTGTTATATTCTCTGCGTATGGTTAAGTGATTACTGCAGTTGTACTTGTTGCAGAATTTACTGAAAGAGATTCATAAATAACTTATCATAAATAAGTAGGTGAAATAAATCTATCACTGCAGTAGAATTTAAGATTTGAAATTTTCACATGGTATCACTGATCAGAGCTATAGACGAAGTAACAGAAGAAGAGATTTTGCAATGGAACGAACATCCGACATTAATGCAACAACAGCTCGGAAGGGTTCACGCCGTTCTCTGGAACGCATGGAGGAACAGAGGGATCATGACATCTCAATTTTGGCATCCAGACTAGAAGAGGAATTCACTTGTGTGTCAAGTATGGCCTCTCCAGAGATCTGGTATATTGACAGCGGAGCATCTGCTCACATGACGAGAGTTAGAGAATGCTTCTCAAGCTACCAGGAGGAGCAGATGAATTTTCAAATCACTATTGGAAATAAGGCAAACTGTACCCCTGTTGAAAGAGGCACCATAATATTTCAAACAAAAGCTGGCAACAAGATTCGAGCCACCAATGTGCTCCATGCACCAGGGTTGGGGATGAATTTACTCTCTGTTTCTTAGCTTCAGAACAAAGGTTACAACGTTTACTTTATTGGCAACAAAGTTTACATCAAACACCCTAGTTGGAAAAAGAAGGCACAAATTGGAGTTAGGAGCCACAAACTATACAAGTTACAACTCGAGTCCCCAATGGCTCTAATAAGCAGTACTGATGAGAAATATTTGAATAAGTTATGGCATAGAAGAATGGGATATCTACATCATGGAGCTTTGAAAATTCTCAAGAAGATTGTCACGAGAGCTCCAGAACTTAGCACCAAGAGAGACGATATCTGCAGAGGGTGTGTATTAGGAAAGTATGGCAAGGCAGCGTATCCTAGAAGAAGAAATAGGGCCAAGAGTGTGTTGGGGTTGATACACTCAGACATCTGCAGACCAATGTCCACGAATGCTCTTAGTGGTGCAAAATATTGTCACCTTCATTGATGACCATATGAGAAAGACATGGATCTATTTTCTTAAGAACAAAGACGAGGTCTTTAATTGATTAAAGGAGTTTAAAGCTCTTGTGGAAAATCTAATAGGACAGCGAATCAAGACATTGCGATCAGACAATGGTGGAGAGTACATTGACAAGGACTTCACAAGGTTCTGCGCAAGGGAAGGCATCAAGAGAGAATGGACTGCTCCATATAATCCAGAGCATAATGGAGTCCCAGAGAGGAAAACATGACTATTGTCGAAGCTGCAAGGGCAATGCTGTATGATTAAGACATGCCCAAATTCCTATGGGATGAGGCTTGTAATACAGTCGTGTATATGCAGAACAAGGTTCCTCATCATGCATTGGGTAAGGTTACTCCTAAGAGTGTGTTCACTAGCAACAAGCCTGAATTGAGCCACTTTAGGATATTTGGCAATATAGCGTATTTCCATGTACCTGATGAGAAGAGGAGGAAGTTGGATCAAACTACAGAGAAAGGATACCTTGTGGGATATAGCGAGAATGCAAAGGCTTACCGCATCTATATTCTAGAGAGTAGGAAGATAGTAATAAGACGGGACGTGAAGTTCATGGAGGAAAGAGCCTTCAAGAAATCTCGGGAAATGTCTTCAGCTACGCAGTCTGAGGAGGATCCGTTGGTCTAGCCACAACGACCTGCGGAAGATGGCTCTAGCGCCTCTCCAAGGCACAAGGATCCTAAGGATAGCTTTTCTGAGGAAGTGCAAGAGGGAGAGCAGGTAAATCCACCGACCAACAGTGGAAGGATGAGAAGAGAACTACAACAAACTCTGAGGGATGTAGAGGAGTTTGTTGGAGCTCCTAGAAATGAGAAGAGGCAATGCAAATAACCAGACAGGTACCAGGCATTGGTAGCATAGGTTGGAGAACCCTCTAGTTTTCAAGAGGCAGCTCAGCATCAAGTGTGGGTAGATGCAATGAGGAGCACAACTCCATCATGACAAATGATGCGTGGGAAATAGTTCCTAGACCTTAGGACAAATTGGTTGTAGCTTCGAGATGGATCTACAAGATTAAATATGCTACAGATGACAGTATAGAGAAATTTAAAGCTAGGTTTGTAGCTAAGGGGTACGCTCAGAAGGAAGGGATAGACTATGAAGAAACCTTCACCCCAGTAGCTCGGTATACTTCAATCAGATCCGTCATATCTCTTGCAGTGCAGATGGGATGGGAGATTCACCAGATGGGTGTCAAGACTGCGTTCTCGAATGGGGTGATAGAAGAGTAAGTATACATAGAACAACCAAAGGGCTTTGAGACGCATGAGCAGAAAACTCATGTGTGTAGGCTTAAGAAAGCCTTGTATGGACTGAAGCAAGCCCCTAGAGCTTGGCATGGATGAATTGAAAGCTATCTGCAGAAGATGGGATTTGTCAAGAGTGACGCAAATCCCAATCTCTACTATCTAAGAGTAGGGGATGAACCTCTAATATTGGTGCTATATGTAGACAATCTATTTCTGACTGGATCATCTAGGCTCATCAAAGACTGTAAGACAAATCTAGCAACAGAATTGACATGAAGGATCTAGGGCAGATGCACTATTTTCTGGGTTTGGAAGTTAGGCAGCAGAAGGGAGAAATTTTCTTTGGGCAAGGAAGATACACTACAGAGATTCTGAAGAGATTTCAGATGGAGGACTGTAGACCCATGGCTACACCAATGATCGTTGATGTACCTGGTCAATACTAGACCAGACATCTGTTATGCAGTGAATACTCTCAGTCAGTTCATGGTAGAACCAAGGAGGGCTCACTAGGCAGTAGCCAAACATGTTCTCGGGTACTTGAGGGGGACAATCAAGCTTGGATTGAGGGACACCAAGGGCAATGACATCTAGTTGAGTGGGTTCACTAACGCAGACTGGGCTGGAAGTCCAGTAGATCGGAAGAGTACCAGTGGGTATAGTTTCAATGTCGGATCATAAATGACTTCTTGGTGCAGTAGGAAACAAAAATCCATGGCGTTGATCTCAATCGACGCTGAATATATGGTAGCTAGCACAACTTCGTGTGAGGCCATATGGCTTCGTAAGTTGCTCATGAACTTACTCAAGAAAAGGATAGAAGCGACCAACATTTTGTCTAATAATCAAAGTTGCATCAAGCTCGCTGAAAATCCTGTGTTTCATGATCGGTCGAAGCACATTGACATCAGGTGTCACTTCATCAGAGACTGTCCAACGGGGAGCTATACAATTGAAGTACATTCCTACAGGAGAGCAGGTGGCGGATATCCTCATATCCATTCCAATAGGAGGAATGGATAGGCTCGAAATTCAGAGGGAGATGCAGTACGGATGAGGCAGTGACAATGATGGTGTCATGGGCAGTAGTACAGAGGGCAACAATGCAGCAGATGAGGGGCAACAACTGAGACATCAACAACGCAGTAGATGCTTCAAGTCAGAGCAAATGCAGCTGGCACTTTGCTAGAAGACTTTCCTCGCTAAGAGGGAGTGTTGATTTTTGTAGCATTGGAAAGTGTTCCAAGTCTCAAATTTTGTGAGGAGGCTTGGACATCAGTATTCCAAAGAACCCAGAAACCGTTTGTGGAAATTCCACTCGATTCATGTTTTATTAAAATCATTAATTATTTGTAATGAGGACCCTAAGTCTAAACTTAGGGAAATTAAATAATTAAAGGCTATTAATAAAACATAGTGAGAATCTTCTAGAGAACAAAGATCAAGTCATGTTTTAATCTTAACCATTGATTAGAGATCTAATCTGGGTCGTTGATTCATCAACGAGAAGATTATAAGAGAAGGCTTGAGGGTCATTTGGAAAGAAAGTCAGGCACACACTCAATACTTAAAGGAAATCGATTCTGAAGGAATAGAATTCGATTTCAGAGGGAGAGTTGCAGAGGCAGAAGAAGGAAGGGGAAGTCAACAGTGACAGAGAAAGGCAAGAGGATGTAGAGGGCTACAGAGTACAACGCTAAACAACAACACTGAGTGCCCACACAAAGTGACATAGTCTAGTGTAGGGACTGCACAAAAGATCACACAGAGTGACGCAGAGGAAGCTAGGGTGCCTTCCGGGTGTCAGAAATTCTCCAAGAGGATTCATAGAATTTATATCAGGTGTATTATTAAGAAATCAACTCGTCTACTTATTGTAAAAGACTTTCAATACTGAAGAATAATACAAACCCTCATCTGCTGCACCAGTTTTCCTGCATTGGGTTTTTCTGGGGAATATTGTCCAAAAATAACTGTGTACATGTGATTGTTTCTATTGCGTTATATGTGTTCTATTCTATTCTCTACTTATGGTTAAGTGATTACTGGAGTTGTATTTATTCCATAATTTATTGAAAGAAATTCATAAATAACTTATCATAAATAAGTAGGCGAAATAAATCTATCACTGCCGTAATATTTCAGATTTGAACTTTTCACAAGGATAGCCAGTTTTTGGTATCGAGATTGTACTTAGTTTATATCACTACTGCTTAATAATAAAAACCCTCAACTGTTGCACCGATTTTCCCAAGTTGTGTTTTTTTGGGGACATTTGTCCAAAAATAACTGTCATTGTTGTGTGTGCCAATATTTTCTCAAATTCCAGTTTATCTTCTGCAGTATTTTTATTTGTGAAGATTGTAGTGTGAATTATTCATTGTTTTCCGTAGCAAATAAACTGCTAATTAATTTACAGTTAGAATAATAATATCCAGTTGCTGCAATAAGAATTTGAGTAATGAAATTTTCACAAGGTCGACATTAAAAGGAAATTGGACACCCTTGGATGGCTATAAATACAAGTCAAGTGACCCTCATTTGGAGATCACCATCAAGTATTCTTCTTTTCTCTTCTTTGGTTTTTTTTTGGCTCGCACAAGTCTGAAATTGCTTCGTGGGGAATTCGTTTGCATAGGTCCAAAATTGCAGGGTCCGAACTCACACGTGCAAATCAGGGTTTTTGGTTCGCAGCCACAGGGTTGCCATAGGAAATTTTCGGCTACAACCACACACATGCAAGCCTCTGCGTGCAGTCAAAAGGCTTCAGCCACACGCATGACCATCAACTCTGTGCAGCCAAGACTTAGGGTTCTTTTTAGACAGTTGACCGCCGATGTTGACAGTTGATCACAGGCTTCTAAATCATGATTTTGATTAGTATTATTGCTCGGTTCATCTCTGGGATATAGTTTGGTTGGTTTTGTTGGATAGCTTTATGAATGAAGAATTGGATTATTGTGCTCTCTCTCTTTGCTGACCATTTTATGACAATCTAATAAGAAGAAGAATTTGAAAGGGTTTTCCCCCTTGTGGGGTTTTTCCCTGGTATCTGACCAGTCCTGGTGTCTCTATGTGTGTATGCTTTTCTTCCATTATTCCTTTATATTTCGTGTTAAATTTAAGCAACTACGGTCAAATTATACCTTGAACAGCTCAGATGACAAAGATGATGATTGCATTCAATTCCTCTTTTCGAGAGGACCAAAATCGACATAAAGATCACCTCATTTGCATAAGTAGAAGTTGGCTTTTTAATTTATGTTTCCTATCATGAAATGGTGCACTTGGTATTGAATATTTTGATCATGACGATCTTCTTGATTCTGTGAGGCTACCTATTGTTGATCTTGGATATAGGGCATAACTTGATGTTTGGCTAACATCTATTGTTTTTGGAGATCTTGATTCTGTGAAGAAGGTTAGCATCTTGACTCTAGTAAATGATACTCTTGACACTTGATATGCATAAGACATGTTGGATCTCTTATAGAAGGTTACCTCATTGATATGGTATTGATAATTCTTGTGATAAGTATGATGAAAGTATGTTGACACTCTTGTTGTTTTGGTAAAGTTGTATTGAATGCCCTGACTTGATCCTATTGATCGTGACAAGCATGGTAACCATGATAGAACTATGAGATTGATACTCTAGATCTCGTATTAACCATGGTTATGTTTTTGATGTGATTAGTAAAGTTGAATGCCCTAACTTGATGGATTGACTTGATAGAAGAAATATTGTGTTCATGATCTTTGAAGTGTGATGTCTCACCTGGCCGCTGCCCCTATCATGTGAATCTAACCTTTGATGAAAGGTTGATGTCATGATGTGAGGACGTAGTAGCTGAGCATGATGGATATATGTTTGATTTTATGATCTAAAAAATTTGTTGTTGCATGACTCTAGTAAAGACAGGTTGATGACATGAATGAAAATGAAATTATAAGTTCTATTGAAGTATGATTTATGGGTATTTGACATTGTTAGGCTATATGACATTGTTGATCTACAACAGAGGTTTGAGCCTCACTGCACAAAGGAAGGCCCATAGGTACGACTATGCCTGATAAACACAAAGTTCAAGTTTTGTACACGAAAACACATGTTCACCTAGAGGATGGCAGTTCTATAGATTTGTTGATGAAAGATCTGAGAACAAGGAAGTTTGAATGTTCGCTATAATATGAACATTAAGACTGAACTTGTGTTTGCAGGTGACCGTGACATGCATATAGATATGCCACTATGCTTACATGAGTTTGACATGATTTGGCTGATTGATATAGATGAACTATATGATGTCTGATGATGAGTCAGACCTTTGAATCAATGATTGAGATGTGTCTTGTGTTGATTTCTGGTAGCATAGGATGTGCTCTAGCCTCAAAAATTTGCAGGGAGGCTAGGACATATGCATTCCACAATACCTAGAAATCGTTTTGGGAAATTCCACCTGGAGACATTTTAATTAAAATAATTAATTATTTTTAATGGATTCCTAAGTCTAAACTTAGGAAATTAAATTTTTTTTGGGTATTAATTAAGCTGGGTGTGAATCTTCTAAAAAAGGACAGGGATCGAGTCAAGATGATATGAGCCATTCATTAGGATCTAATCTGGGCAGTTGAAAGTTCAACGAGAAGATTATAAGCAAGAACTTGATGGGAATTTGGAAGACACACCAGGCGGATACTCAGTTGCCCAAGTAGATCGATTTTCTCACTCGTCGAAGTTCGGCAAGAGAAAATTGAATCATAGGGTGAGTTGCAAGTGACACAGAGAGGGTATCGACAACAATCGATAGTGCAAGAAACGATAGGAAGAGGCAGTGTAGAAGAGGAACGCAGATCGCTAGCGCATAAGAAGTGAGGCGGGCACTGCGCAGTCATTGCGTAGAGGGTGATGCAGTGGGGCTAGCGTGAGGGCAATAAGTCCTCTCAAGGATCAGAAATTCACTGTGGAGCGTGAGAAATTTGTTTGTAAATTTCTATCAGTGATTCTTCTTCTATTCTGCTATTTGTATATTGTACATGAGATTTTGCTGAAGATTAATAAAAAAGCCCTCATCTGCTACATCGGCTTTTCTGCATTGGGTTTTTCTGGGGACAATTGTCCAAAAATAACTGACAATATGTTTATTAGTGTTAGTATTTTCCTTACATTGATTTTCTGTAGGTTCTAACCCTAAACAGAAATATCTACACACGATTCTTATAACAGAAAATAAACAATAGCAAGAGCATAAAACATAAAACAGATAAACACAGAGATTTTCCCCTGGATCCCAAATCGGGACGACCAGCTTGATTTTTCATTATATGCCTTTTAGTGTTACAACACATATATATACATGCCGGAGCATACATAAACCCCAATCCATTAACCCTGGATTAGAACATAACCGTAGTTCCCTTGACCGGATCTACAAAATACCAGGGGCCGAAAACCATCGAACCCAAAAACCATGTGCAAAACCATGCACAAAACCATGGGCGGATCCGCCTATGAGTGGGTCCGCACAAAAACAAATTTTGGCCGGGGCGCTGCCCCGGACCCCAACGGTGGGGACTGCTTCGCCCCTCGTGACCCCCCAGCTACGCCCGACGCAACATACAGTGCGTGGGGCTAATCGTGGAAAGAATATAACACATACCCAACATTCTCCCACTTGTTGTTTTCTTTCCACAGGGGGCCACATGAGAGCTTAGTCATTGGGCCAATTCTTCAACACCCATTGTTTCTCTACACCAAGAGAACTTCTGAGTGCTCACAGACTTCGTCAATGCATCTGCAACATTCTTCAAAGTGTCCACCTTTACCAGCAACACCCTTTTAGCCTCAACCATCTCTCTAACAAAGTGATATTGAACATCCATGTGCTTTGTCTTTGAATGATAAGCAGGGTTCTTAGCCAAGAAAATTGCACTTTGGCTATCCTGAGTCTATCCCCTTATAGCTTCTGCTTGCCAACCCCATACTGAACTTGTCTCTTATATCACTTGTGCCTTGCTTGCATGGTTGTACATCATCAGCATCACACTCTACAGCAGTTGAAAAGAGCCCTCTGATGCAGTCTTTACTCATCCATTGTTTCGCCTCCCAGACTAAATTAGCTTTTCCCCACTTATGTAGATCTTCTTTGGTCTGGATCTCCATTGTCTGCATCAACAAAACCACGAATGTCCAACACCTTCTTTTTCCAATCTGGTCTTATAATGCTTCAAGCCATAATAAGAGGTACCCGTAAATATCGCTTATTCACTGTCCAATGTACTCCTTCCTTGGAGTTTGACATAAACATAACTCAATACTCCCACTGCATGTGCAATGTCTGGTCTAGTACAGACCATTGCATACATCAGGCTACCCACTGCACTTGCATATGGAACACGGGACATATACTCCTCTTCTTCTTGTGTCTTGGGACACTGTTCAGCAGAAAGTTTTACACCTACGGGAATAGGAACCTTCACCGGTTTACTATCCTGCATATTGAACCTCTGCAATATAGTCTCGACATACTTCCTCTGGTTTAACCAGAGCTTCCTCTTTGCCCGATCTCTCTTAATTTCCATGCCCAAAATATAGTTTACAGCACCAAGATCCTTCATGTCGAATTTGGAGAACAGTTGGGTCTTCAAATCTTGGATAATTTCTTTGTCATTTCCAATCAACAACATATCATCCACATACAAGACCAAATAAATAACACGGTCACCAATTAATTTGAAATAAACACAATGATCCTCCTTGCTCCTAGTGAAGCCAAGTCCCTGTATATAGGTATCAAATTTCTGATACCACATCCTTGGTGACTGTTTTAACCCATACAGAGACTTCTTCAACCTGCATACCAGTTCTTTCTTACCCTTCACCATAAAGCCTTCGGGTTGCTTCATGTAGATCTCCTCTTCTAGATCCCCGTGAAGAAATGTTGTCTTCACATCCATCTGTTCTATCTCAAAATCAAATGCAACAACAACAGATAAAAGTAATCTAATAGAAGTAACTTTGGCAACAGGAGAAAAAATGTCACCAAAATCAATTCCCGGCACCTGGGAATAACCTTTCGCTACCAACCGAGCTTTGTATTTCTCCACCTTGCCTTCTACATTCATCTTCTTCTTAAACACCCATTTGCTCCCAATGGGCTTCCTTCCAGCCGGCAACTCCACTAGATCCCATGCATCGTTTTTGTGCAAAGATTCCATTTCATCAACCATGGCCTCCTTCCAGAGTTTTCTATCCTCTGAATCTACTGCCTCCCTGACAGTTCTGGGTTCATCATTAGTTATAGTTAAGGCAAAACCTGAACAGAAAGCAGATGGACTATACCTTTCTGGTTTCCTTCTTTCCCGAACTGATCTTCTCAAAGCTGGAGTTTGTGGCTCTTCATCTTCTGAGTCTTCTTCTGTTGTAGAGTCTGACTCATCCTCCTTTAGCTCAAACTCTATCTTCTCAGGTTCCTTTGGTAGGACTTCATGTTTAACAACATCTTTCACTTCTCTAAACACCACATCTCGGATGTACACAACCTTCCTTGTTTCTGGGTTCCAAATCTTGTAACCCTTTAAACCATCCTTATACCCAATAAAGATGCACCTTTCAGATTTATTATCCAACTTAGTCCTTTTCTCCTTTGGAACATGTACATATGCATCACATCCAAATGCCCTTAGATGTGAAAGAGAGGGTTTCTTACCAGTCCATACCTCATGTGGAGTCTTATCCTCCAATGCTGATGAAGGTGATCGCTGTTAGAAAGCTAAATAACATGCGGTCTCCATTGCCTCTACCAGGAATTTGGTGCCTCTACCAGGAATTCTTGTCCTAAACTTGATGCAGGCATGTCTTGCCTTTTCCTTTAGCGTTACGTTCATTCTTTGCAACTCCATTTCTTTAAAGTGTGTATAAGGTAGTATTCTGTCGTGCTATATCACACTTCTTACATAACTCTTCACATTCCTTCTTGCAGAACTCCCCACCATTATCTGTCCTCAGCGCCTTTATCTTCTTCTCTGTCTGGTTTTCCACCAGAGCCTTAAATTATTTAAATTTGTCAAAGACTTCAGATTTCTTCCTCAAGAAATATATCCATGTATTCCTTAAGAAGTCATCTATGAATGAAACATAGTACACAGACTTTCCCAGTGATGGAACTGACACAGGTCCAAACACATCACTGTGCACAAGTTCTAATATCTTGTTTGCCCTCTTAGCACCAGAAGGAAAATACCCGATTACGCTATATACACAATGTTCCCAAAATCGAAATCCGAAGAACAATTGAGCATACCTTCTACCATACCATTTCTATGCAGTATCCGAAGGCCCTTCTCTCCAATATGTCCAAGCCTTTGATGCCATAGCATGGTCTTTTCTCCGAAGACAACTAGGCTTTCCGCTCCACTTTCAGGAACCACATAACTGTTACACCCATCAATAACAGTGCTACCTTGTAGCTTGTACAGAGTTCCAATTCGAACTCCGCGCATTAATACCAGTGCTCCCCGAACCATCTTGCATGCATCTTTCTCGAACAACGACACATCGCTATGCGCTGCAATCAGTTTTACGGCCAGTGTGAATATCGAACACGATATTCTAATACTTCCACCTTGCAGCTTCTGCTTGACCTTTCCACGTCCAACGATTTTGGCCTTCCTTTCATCCCCTAGGAGGACATCACCACCATCATATTTCTCATACTTGCAGAACCACTCCCTATGGGGAGTGAAGTGAAAGGATGCACTGAGTCGATCAACCATACCTCATGATCTACATGTGTATTTGAAGAAGAAGCAAAATACACATCCCCACCTTCATCCGAGGTGGTTTTTGCCTCTGCAGAAGGAGCATCCTCAGATCCCTTTCCTTTCTCAGGAGCTTTAGATCTGCAGTCCTTTTTGTAGTGCCCTTCCTTTACGCATTTCCAGCACACCTTTACAAACTTTCCAGGAGATTTAGATCTCCCTCTAGATTTGGATCTCCCACTCGAAACCTTATTCTTGTTTCTGTTCTGGGACCTTCCTCGTATAGATAAGGCATCTCCATTCTGACCCTCCATATTTCTCCGTCTCATTTCCTCCGACAGCAAGGCTGAGACAATGTCATCAAAATTCAAGGTAGTTGTATTACTACCTATTGCAATAACCAGATTGTCCCACGAGTCTGGTAGAGAACACAACAAACTGATGCACTTATCTTCATCTGATATTTTAATATCAATAGATGACAGCTGACTTACCACGGTATTGAAGGCGTTCAGATGTTCTGTCACTGAGTCTCTATCCTTCATCCTTAGGTTATACGGCTTTTTCCTGGGAACAACTATTCACCGAGAGACTTAGATTAATTTTAAGTCCCAGTTTTTCACACAAATTCTTCGCCGTAGCCCCGGGATACATTCAACAATGCGATCGACACACACAACGTGTGTGCTCATGGCCTTAGATCCCGGTTTCTTCCAGTCTTCATCTGACATTGCCGTTGGTTTAGTACCTGGATCTACCGCGATCCACTGATCTTTATCCACCAGCAGATCCTCCATCTTGAGCTTCCACAACTCAAAACTCTGACCATTAAATTTCTCGATCTCTGTCTTTCCGCCGCTCGCCATATTCTTTCACCGCAAGAATCGATCCCGCAGATCTCCCACTGCACAGGGTCTACCACAAGCCCGAGCAAAAAACCCTTAACAACAAAGGCATCCCCTTGAAGCCGAAATAGCTCTGATACCAAATGTAGGTTCTAACCCTAAACAGAAATATCTACACACGATTCTTATAACAGAAAATAAACAATAGCAAGAGCATAAAACATAAAACAGATAAACACAGAGATTTTCCCCTGGATCCCAAATCGGGACGACCAGCTTGATTTTTCATTATATGCCTTTTAGCGTTACAACACATATATATACATGCCGAAGCATACATAAACCCCAATCCATTAACCCTGGATTAGAACATAACCGTAGTTCCCTTGACCGGATCTACAAAATACCAGGGGCCGAAAACCATCGAACCCCAAAACCATGTGCAAAACCATGCACAAAACCATGGGCGAATCTGCCTATGAGTGGGTCCGCACAAAAAACAAATTTTGGCCGGGGCGCTGCCCCGAACCCCAACGGTGGGGACTGCTTCGCCCCTCGTGACCCCCCAGCTACGCCCGATGCAACATACAGCGCGTGGGGCTAATCGTGGAAAGAATATAACACATACCCAACATTTTCTACAGTAATTGATTCATGAATACTGCAATGTATGTATTTAAATATTTGTCGTAGATAACTGCACATAATTTGTTTCAAGAAATTAACAAATAGAAGAAATATTATCAGTTGCTGCAGAGGAATTCGAAATTTCCGATTTTTCACATGGTCTCAGAGCTAGACATGAAGAAGGAGAAATTTAGAGCAAACGGAAAAGGGAGCACCACAGCAACTGCATGAGCAGTTGCTCGAAGTCCTCAGAGGCTGCGCAGTCCATTTGGCCAGAAGGTCAATTTTTTGAGGAAAAATTCAATTCTCTGAAAGAGTCGACAGAGAAATCAAAATTTCCAGATCGAAGATTGTCAGAGGCAGAGGGAGCAACAATATTTCGTTTGCAAAGCAACACAGTATTTTGCAGTTGGAATATCAGCGTCGAGAAGGAGCATGGCATAGAACAACATGGATGGTCAAGATGTTTCAAAATTATCTTCCAGATTGGAAGAATAATTTGCATGTTTGTCAAGTTCAGCATCAACAGGTGTTTGGTATATTGTTAGCGGGGCTTCAGCTCACATCACTTGAATACGAGAATACTTCTCGAACTATCAAGAAGAGAAAATGGTCTTCCAGATCACTCTGCGAAATAGAACGAAATGTACTCCAGTAGGGAAAGGCACCATAGCATTTCAGACGGAAACAGGAACCAACATCAGAGCCACTAATGTGTTGCATGTGCCGGTATTAGGAATGAATCTGATTTCAATGTCCCAGTTACAGGACAAGGGGTACGATGTATAATTCATTGGAAGGAAGATGTATGTCAAACAGTCAAACATCCCAGCTAGAAGAAGATGAGACAAATTGGAGCTCGAAGCAACAGATTGTATAGATTGTAGCTCGAGTCTCCAATGGCACTAATAGGCAGTACTCATAATGGTGAAAAGGAATAGAATAAACTGTGGCACAGGCGAATGGGACACTTACACCATGGAGCACTGAGGATGCTCAGACAGGCTGTTAAAGGAGTTCTAATCCTCAGTACTGAGCACGATGATGTATGTAAAGGATGCGTACTAGGGAAGTACGCTAAGGAAACTTTTCTCAGAAGTGACAACAGAGCTAGAGGCGTATTGGGATTGATACACTCAGATATTTGTGGCCCAATGTTCACGAGAGCTCTTAGGGGTGGCGAGTACTTTGTCACCTTTATTGATGATCACGTTAGAAAAACCTGGATCTATTTCTTAAAGACCAAGGATGAGATCTTTGATCGGTTTAGAGAGTTCAAGGCTCTCGTAGAAAACTGACATGGAAAAAGATAAAGGTATTGTGCTCAGATAATGGTGGAGAATATACGGATAAAGACTTCATAGATTTCTGCACAAAAGAGGGCATCAAAGGCAAGTGGAAAACTGCATACAGTCCACAACAAAATGGAGTAGTGGAGCAGAAGAATAGAACAATCGTTGGGGCAACAAAAGCTATGTTATATGACCAAGACTTGCCTAGATTCGTATGGGCAGAGGCATGCAACACAACGATGTATATTCATAAGAGAACTCCTCACAGAGCATTGGGGAAGAAAACGCTTGAAGGGGTCTTCACAGGGAAAAAGCCAGAGGTGAGTCATCTCAGGATATTCAGGAGTGTAACATATTGTCACATTCCAAATGAGAAGCATAGTAAGCTAGATTAGACTGCAAAAAAGGGGTACCTTGTAGGGTATAGCGAGACCTCAAAAGCATACATAATCTACATTCCTAGCATCAGGAAAATTGTAGTAAGGCGAGATTCAAAGTTCATGGAAGATAGAGCTTTCAGGAAATCTCGAGAGATGCCAGCAGAAGATGAATCGGCAGATGTTCCACTTATCTAACAGCAGCAGGGGCAGTAGGAAGGAAAGGCATGAGGACAGACACCAGGATTGAGTACAGTGACCAGCACCAGTATTTCCTCGGGAGTAGAAGATCTAGGTAGTTCTCAACAGATGGAATAGCAAGAAAAAGAGGAGTTTATTGAACCTCCCACCACTAGTGGTAGAACTAGTAGGGAAGTTCGCAGACGCTAAGGGACGCAGAGGAGTTTGTCGAAGCTCCTATAACCGACAAAAGGCAGCGTAGATAGCCTGACAAATACCAAGCCTTGGTAGCACAGGATGAAGAACCCTCCAGTTTTCAGGAAGTCGTAGAGCACAAGTGTGGTTGGATGGCATTGTAGAAGAATACAACTCTATCATGACAAATGATGTCTGAGAAGTGTTACCTAGACCAGCGGATAGATCAGTTGTAGGATCAAGGTGGATCTAGAAGATCAAGTATGCTGCAGATGGCAGTGTTGAGAAGTATAAGGCTAGGTTCGTGATAAAGGGGTACGCACAAAAGGAAGGAATAGACTATGAGGAGACCTTCGCCCCAGTCGCTAGATATACCTCTATCAGGTCTGTTATATCCCTACCAACTCAGATGGGATGGGAGATTCGCCAGATGGATGTCAAGACATCATTCTTGAACGGATTGATAGAAGAAGAGGTGTATATAGAACAACCCGAAGGCTTTGAGACTCATGCAAAGAGAACTCATGTGTGTGAAAATTCCTAGATCCAGAATCCTATTGCAGCAACTGGTAAATATTCACTTAATTGTTATTCATTACCTGAATTTTTGTTCGTGGTTGTTCATTGATAATCGTGGTTGTTCGTTGTGGAGAACTCATCGCATGAAGGAGGCATTGGAGGATGTTATGATTGGAGGTCATCATTATTGTGCAGATAACTTATTGGCAGCTAAGAGAGATTGATGACTGAGCATGTGCATTGAAGTGCGTACACCAGGGATGAATATTGAATTGGTACAATGACTGATGTGGATCAGAGAATTTGTGCCAAATTTCTACTGATCATTGCACAAAACCACATGCTCAATTCTAAAACCAAGCCACAAAGCCGCAGTCAAATTCCTGTTTCTTGGCCATGTTTGGCTTAGCGTGACAATTTTTTTTTTTTTTTTTGTGCGGAAGTTACAAATAGGCCAAGTCTCCAATCCAAACATTGTAACATGGGGGTGGTAATTATAATCGAGGGATCGATTTTGATCAAAGATCTTGGTACAACGAATATACCCTATGCATTGGAATCTTGGGCGAGCTCTGTAGAACCTTTTCTGAAACGCATAAGATCGATGGAGTCTGCGTTGAGAAAAATTAATACAGGGGCATATGTTGGATTTATCTGTTGGTCATAATGTTCCATCTTTGAATAAAGTGTGATGTCAACTCATGCCTGGGAAAAAGTATTTTAATTGTCAGATCGATGGACTGAGTTGAGTTAGACAGTAAGCAATTTGAATGATAGCATGCATGCTCAAATTTTAGATTTAAAGCGAATTCATAAATTTTTTTATGAAAATTTAAAGATAGACTTAGTAGAGTCATGAGAGAGAATAAGTGGAGACATAATTAGAGTTTTTTTTTTAAATGAATGGTGGAAAAGAGAATTACTACACCTTGCATATTTTTGGGTTCAAGAATTTGTAAAAAATGTTTTTTTGGAGAGATAAGGAGTATTTGTAATTTTTTTGAGTGATAAGGTGAAATTTCTTTTGTAATATTTGGAGTAATAAGTGAATTTTTATTTCTTGGAGTAATAACTGTTTTGTATTTGGAGTGATAAGTGAAAGCATTATTGTAATCCAAAGTATTGTTTTACTTTGCAAGAGGTTGAGTTTGTAAACATCCAGTTTTGTAGACAATTAGCTTCCAAGGAGTTCTCGAACTTTGAGAAGACTCCATGATGATGTTGTCAAAGTGAAAGCTGATGTACTCCAGTAATTAATAAAGACATTTTTTTTTTGTGGTGATTGTGTCCTAGATCTGCCCAAAATTGAATAAGGGGATCTTAGATACACCATGAGTGTGTTTATGGCGCATGATTCTTGATATTGCTTTTGTTTTGTGTCTAGTTTTGACACTACAATTATTTAAAGCACACATACAGTTCAAAGCAAGAGAATGAAAGCAATCACATAGCTACGAAGAACATTACAAGAAGCAATATTAAGCACAAACAATCACATGTATTTTCGCAACACATCATCAAGTTAATAAAGAGGTTATCCACAACCACAATCCACATCATTCAATCAAAGTAATCAAGTTAAAGCAGCTACAAACTCAAACACTACAAGACAAGTTTACATGATCGACATCAACAACAATTTGAGTAACTTGAAAATCAAAATTTGTAATTTTTGTAATCACTTTGAGTTGAAATTGTAAGGGTGCATTCTTGATTGAAACTGACACCCAAGTTTTGAATTGATAGGACGACGAGTGAGTAATTCTCTTCAACTGAGTCAAATTAAGCCAAGTGAATTCATTGTTTTAAGTGAGTCATTAAAATCATTGTAAGCATTTTTGGGTGCATTTTCGACAGTGTTCGACACCGTTCTTTTGCCAAAAAGCACAATCAAGTCAGTGCAAAGTTCACAAAATCAAGCGAGCTAGCGTGAAGTTAATTGAAGAAACAATCAAACCAAGCGAGCGAGTTCAACTCTAAAGCAAGTAAATGTAATATTCAAACAAAAATCAAGCAAGTTGAAATATACAACAAGTAAGCGTGAGTTCCAGTGAGTGTGAAACAAGCAAAACAAGTTTCACCAAGCAAGAGATCAAGCAAATTCCAAAGCAAGCAAGCGTGATAAACTCAATCAAGTGAATCAGTACAAGCGAGCGTGACAAAATGGGAAAAGGTGGTAAACGTCTTCAAAGTGTAGAGCTAGAAATTAAAGAGTTGAAAGAGTGCAATCATGAGTTACAAAATACAATTGAGTTACTGGAATGGAAGTTGAAGCAAAATCAAAACTTAATCTAGCAAATGAACATCACATTAGAAGCAGTGAGCAACTTTCAAATTGAGCTCGAAATGAAAGGAAAACTCATTCATGCACTCCAAATTAAATTAAGTGAAAAACAAGATCTGCTTGATGCACAATATACAGAGAAGATAGATGCAAGTTGTGACACCGAAGACTCATCCAGCAAGTTGATGAAAGTTGTGATACAAGTGATCTTATTTAGCATAGTAATGAAGGTTGTGACACAGAAGATCTAATCAATCAAGTTGATGTCAGTTGCGACACAAGTGATCTTATCCAGCCAGTTGTACTACTTAATGATGCAACGAGTAGTACCAAAGATCAAATTGATCGGTTTGATGCAGCATGTGAAACAGATAAATCATTAATTGAAATGGTTGATGCTCAGTGTAATACACATGATTTAATCAATCCAACTCGACATATCGACAGTAGCAACAGGTGTGAAGAACAACAACACAATGATATTTCCAAGAAAGTGATCAGACCTTGGGAAGAAATCTCCTTCAACAAGGATTGACATGGCCTAGGTTACACCAAAGACAACAGTTTGTATATTCCGGATTACTCAAAACTAGTGCAGTTTGTAAGCGCAGGCTTTCTAGACAATGCTCATAACAAGTGTAACCATTGTAAGTGAAAAAGCCATATGGAGAGTACATGTTTTGACCTCCATCCTTGTCACCATTGTGGCAAGAAAAATCATTCATAAGAAAGATGTAGTAAGAGAAATCAACCACCCAGAGTGAAGATCAATTATGCATGGATTGATCCTTGGAAGTGGTCATCTACAGTCAATCAATTGTTTATGTGTTATTGGCATATTCAGTCTCACATGAAGACAACTTTTTCAGTACAATGAAGATGGTGAAACTTTTCTACACCTAGAGGGGGGGAGTTCCAAAATGAAATGACGATGATTGTCTCTCCTTTCAGCTGACAAAGGGGGGAAAATGATAATGAAATTGAAGGTGGTTGTCAGACTGAAAGTTTCGACAATATCAGAAAAAGCAGTCAGTGAGCATCAACAAATTCGCCAGTGGGCGGTCAACGACAACAATAGCAATGAGCAGTTTTCAACAGCATCAACATCATCAGCCAATGGGTGATCATCATCAGCAGCCAGTGGGCAGTTAACATCAATTCGCCAGTGGGCAGTTAACATCAATTCGCCAGTGGGCGTTTTCAACATCAAAGAAGCAGTTTCGACATCAGCATATTCGCCAGTGGGCATCATCAATATTTTGTCAGTGGACAAAGGATGTTGATTGCAAGCAAAGGACAGATGGATCCTTTTGCAACTTGGCACATGATGGATTTGTCAAGCAAAATTCAAAGATGAATCAGACTTGCAGCTAACTCATGATCTCTTCAGTTTGAAGTATTTTCAGCATCCAGCTTTGGCGGGTTTTTAGGCAGTTTGTTTGAGGATCAACAATTTTAGTATGAGAACTTGGAAGATAGTTCATCGTTCTTATTTTGAATTTATCAATGAGGGGGGGAATGTTAGCCTCACCCTCATGTGAGAAAAAACAATTATAAATCCAAAAATAATTAAATTAATTAAATCAGGAAAATTAGGAATTTATTCCTAATTTTCTAGATTGAGTTTGTTCCTCTCAATTAGGAGTCAGTTTAGGCTTGGAGATTCTCTGCACCTAACTAGGTTCCTAAATTGGTGTATGGTTGATATTTTTCCTCAGCCAAAGTGTCCAAGATAGCTGCACTATCTTGAGACACATTCTCCTCTTGTATTTATAATTGTACTATACCATTGTTTTAATAATGAGAGAATGTGAGGAGTACAGCAAGGTTGTGGCCTTTTTCGCCATGTCTGTTTTTCTGTGTTTCTAGTATGTTTTTGTGTGTGTAAATTTTGTTAATTAATCTCCCTTCAATTTCTCACATTTTGAGAAATAATAAGATTTCTACTAATTTCAAACCTTTGAGCTCCATTCATAGTATCCTAAGGTTGGTTGAAGATCCTATTGACCCTTCAAACATGAAAGGTGTTTACTTAATCTCATGCTCATGTGGGGCTCCCTATGTTGGTGAGACAGACCATTCCATTAAGTTGAGGATTCAAGAACACATGGCAGACATTAAAAATAGTTTGTCTCGTTCTTCAGCTCTAGCTGAGCACCCTGAGAAAACTAAACACCACATTTGCATTGAAAACTCCAAGGTTCTTGCCAAAATCGTTCACTATCATCATAGGAAATTCAGAAAATCCATTGATATCGGGACTCGCATTTGGGAAATTTAAATAGAGATGATGATTGGAAAATTAGTAAGATTAGATGATGATTGGAAAATTAGTAAGAACTAGATTCCTGCCCTTACCTCAAGATTTATTTCCTCCTAAAGCCCCTCCTTATTCTTGTTCTCTCTTCTTGGTCCTTTCCTTCCCCTCTTTTTCTCTTCTTTATTCTTATTTATCCATATTCTCATTCGAAATTGGTGTTTATTTTGAGGTTTATCTTTGTTCCTGTATTCACCTTCCTTTCTTTTTATATATATTTTTTGTTTATCGTGGAGTATCTTTACTTGTCCTTATTTTTTTTTAATTAATTTCTATCTCTCTTTTCATCATATATTTTTATTTAGACCTTAGTATATATATTTTGGTATTTTCCTCCATGTTTCTCTTTTTATTTTTTCCTTGTATCAATCCTCACTTTTTCCTTCTAATATTATTAATTGACATATATCTAGACTATGTTGTAGGAAACATGGGTCCCACCCCCGTTTCACACAAAAAAGAAACGGAAATGCGTTTTCGCGTACCGTACGGCCTGGAAATGCATTTTCGACCGTACTGGTATGTTTTTCGTACAGGAAATGTTGCCAATACGTCCGAAAACGCATTTCCAGGTTGTATGACCGCATTTCCTTCCAGTTAAAGTGACTTAACTAACATTTTTTTTTTGGGTTTGCGTGTGTTTTAATATTTTTTTAATTGTTTTGTAACTTGTAATAGTTTATACTTTGAAGGTAATAAATTATAATTTATCATGTATGTTTTATGATTTCACAAAACATTTCTTAAATGTCCTAAATTCTAATATATATATATATATATATATATATATATATATCGTGTTTCCTTGTTTCCAAAATTTGGGGAGGTCGCATTTCGTATCACTTCCCATTTTGGAAACTCGTTTTCGTTTCCCCATTTCATGCAACTTAGTATCTAGCTCTATATATAAAGCTTTTTTGGATCATCTCCTTGTTTTCTTGGGTGGTTTCCTCGTTTTTATTTTATTAAATTTATGATTCTAAAATTTTAATATAGGTGTTACTACAACCTTTTATTAATATTATTCTAACACTTTCAAAATATATATATATAACTATTTTTTGTCCCTCCTAACATAATATATTATAAATTACTAGATTAATAGAATATAATAATAAGAATATATATTAATAATTTAATACTTATTTATAACTTTATATATATATATATATATATATATATATATATATATATAGTGTTACAATAATATTAATAAAAGATTGCAGTAACACCTATATTAAAATTTTTGGATTAAAAATTAATAAAATAATAACAAAGAAATCACCAAAAAAAAATAAGGGGATGATCCAAAATCCCCTTGTTTTTTCGGTGATTTCTTTGTTCTTATTCTATTAATTTATAATCCTGAAATTTTAATATAGGTATTACTACAACCTTTTATTAATATTATTCTAACACTATATATATCTATATTGTCCCTCCTAACTTAATATATCATAAATTACTAGACTAATAGAATATAATAAAAAGAGTATATATTAATACTTATTTATTATTATAATTATTTTATTAATATATTAACATAATTATATATAGGAAAACTAAAAGTTTAAATTAATATTATAATTTTATAATTTATATATGGTTATTTATATTAACATAGTCTATAGATATAACCAGTGTGTCCTTTCCTAGACTCCCCTTCAATATTTTTATATTTTTTTAGTTTTGATTGATTGGTTTTACTTATTTCTAGGGTTTATTCTAACATTATTTTATTTTGACTCTTTAAAGATTTATTTGACCTAACTTTATTGGATTATCCATTTTTTTTGACCTTTTTTCTCCAACATCTCACACCTATTTATTCAATTATATTGAGCAGATCCCATCAGTGTCCTCATGATGAGCTACACTTGTTAGCTGGAAACATTGACTCAAAAAATACATTGTGATGGATCTGGAAGAATTATATCAAAAAAGGTCTACTTTCTATTATATGCTTAAAATTATGGTACTTTCTATCTTCTACTATATGTGATATGCTTAAACATTTGATGTTTGTTTGTAATTGCTAGTATCTAGATGGTTGATGCTGGCAAATAATTAATCATTGATGTACTATGGATGCCATATCTATCTTGATTTATGTACAAATATGCATGTTTCAATATCTTCTGCAACTAATTTGGTATTTTGGATGTTTTTTTTAATATAAATGCAAAATCTTCAATTCGTCAATCTTTCAAATCACCCCTTTATCCATACTAAATTCCCAAAACAAACATGTATAAGCACCCAATTGCAAAATGATCAAAATACCTTTTGAATAGCAGCCCACCTTCGTCCAAGAGGAAATGTAAGATGTAAAGAGGCATGTGGCTGATGCAAATGCGGGAGGCAGATGGCATATCATCATCAGGAAGTGAATATCAGCGGATTTTGGTTGGCTGTCTTTCCAAATATAGGAGAAATGTTTTCTCCCATGGAGTTACCCATTTTGGTGGGTGACAGACCCCACATAAGGTACTGGTCTGTTTGGGATTAATTTAGGTTATATTTGGGATTACTCCCTTGACCATTTAGGAGGATGTTAGGTCTAAATAGTGGGGACTTGGCCCAAGGTGGCAGTGAGTCCCTGCCCTATGTGTGCCCATCCAGTAGACTTGCCACAACCTTAGTGACCCTACTAATCGCATAGGTAACATCCCATTTTGGTGATGCCATGCTTCTAGGCATTGCCATTAGAAAAAGTTGTACACATTTCCATGTTTCGTGCAACTTAGTTTTACACATTTTTAGGAGAGATCTAATATCTCAATTTCAATATTATTATTTTATGTCAAGGAGGATTTGACCCTTGAGCTCTGTCTAATAAAGTTCCCTTCCATTTGTAATGGTTGTTGAAAGTTTGGAGAATTACTAGAGACTATTGCTAGGTGTTTATTAGAGTTTGAGGCACATGCTTGGAACCTTATTGATGAATATTAATGGACAGATTTCTTACATCAAACTTGTTTATGGAGGACCATAAATCTGATAACTTTGTTCCTAGTTAGAAGATTTTTGTTTGTGGTTAATTCCTCACTTGAAATTTGTATATCTATCACTGGAAATGTCACTACATGTCTTCTTCCTTAATTTAGATTAACTCTAATGTGCATTATCTTGTAGTAGGCATACCCTTTATACATGTTTGGGGGTCTTTCTTTCTCCAAATTTCTCTCGAATAAAATCTTTGTGTGTGGCCAGCTTGATATGTTTGCCGCAGATTCTTAAGCCAGACTGCATGCTGTTGTATCATCATCAGAAAATCACTAATGTTTTCTGCCTTATAGATTCCATATGTCCAATAGTACTTTAGGCACTAGTCTTGCTCCCAACCAACCCCAAAACTATAAAAAATTAACTTTTATTTTTGCTGTCCCCAAATCTGGAAATTATGTACATAAAAATCAAAATTCAGATTTGCCTTTCTAAGCCCTTTCTTTTGTTAGTTGTGTTCATCATATAGTTGCCTTAATGCCTCTTAAGAATCTCTACCTTGTGCCAGAGGAGCACTGGCTTAAAGAGTGGATGGGTGTTGTTGTGATGACATCAGACAATCTCTCCAAGTTCCCCCTAGCGTTTTACTTGATCTGTAGGACTTTCATCTCAAAAAGGAAGGGTTTGGGTGGTAACAGAGTGAATGTTTCAGCACGATCCAGTCTTTACTTAGCAAAACCTTTGGTAACAAATGTTGCCTTCCATTTATCCAATAACCATCTGCATGATATTTTGTCCTATAAATCCATTTGCAGTCAATAGGTCTCTTCCTCAGAGGGAACTCTTCCAACACCCAAGTGTTGTTTCCCATGAGAGCATTAATTTTTTTTCTATGTGGTTTACGGTCCCCAGAGATCAGTAACTGCTACGTCCATGAAATATTTGTACCAGGCAGATCTACCCAAAAGGATCACTTCTTGCTGGCTCAACCATGGAGCCTGACCCCGAAAGTGTCGAGAGAATTGAACTTGTGACCTCTCAATAGCAGAGGTGCTTTAATGACGGGGACTCAACCAAGTGAGCTAACCCTCGGGGCTCCATGAGAGCATCATATTCAGCCTTAATGACCATTTCCCCCTTTTCATGCACTTTGGTTTCATCATATTTCTTTGTTCAAAAAATTGATGAACAACTAACGCTAATGCAAGATTAAAATGTTCAACATGATTCCAAGCAAGCTCGTCTAACTGTACATCTTCCAAAGTTCTATAGTGCCACTTTGGTCTGCATTTTTGAGCTCTTCCTTCCAAATCAACTGTGTATTTTGTCTGAGTTGGTCTTATTTAAGTTTGTGAATCAGCATGTGCAACTTGCACATCTATCCTTGATCACTCCCCATCTTTGCGCAATTGTATGCCTTTCAACATGGCAGATTATTCAGCTTCCATGTATAATAATCAATTTTCAGATCTTATTTGGACTGAAATATACGTGAAATTTCATTTACAGTTACATCTATGTTGATTACTACCTTGCTAATAGAAAATTCCCACAATATAAAGGCCTTAGATTGCTTCCTATAACCAGTAAACATTATCTTTCTACACTTGGCATCTAAATTTAACCTTTTTACTGTTTTAATCAACACATATGCTATAGTGACAAACCTTTTCAGATAACTCGCCTTTCCTTACTACCAGACCAAGCCTCCTCTGACACACTTCTTTGGATTTTTTTTGTAGAACCACCTGTGATGTGCTTCCTAGATCTTCCTCTGTACTCATGTCTAACACAATCAGAGATCTGACAATTAGTTTCTTATCAAGGTCTGCTATACATCTCCCCACATTAGAGTCCAATTGCGTGTTTCATGTCCACACTGCCACAAATGTGCACCACACCAACTATTCATTTTGTTAACATGTCGTTAGGTTGACTATCACCCATGCCAACCTGTACTTTTGTTTCTTATTACTGCTTGATCTGATCCACACTACTCATGTTATGTTGGTATATCCTAATGTCTAGTGAATTGTTTATTGTCCAACAATCACTTTGTTATTCATGCCTAATCTACTCCATGCTAGTATTATGTCAATATATCCTAATATCTAGTGAATTGTTTGCTATCTAACAATCATACCCAACACACACTCCTGTTGCTCAACATTTATGCCCCACATCGACACAAATCAGAATCGTCCCTATGTTCACGCCCAAAGAAAGAAGTTACCAATAATTAGTTTGGAAGTTACAACAACAGTTTCATTAAGACATAATGTCTTGATCCCCTTTATTAATGTGATGTAATGCTTTATTACTTCATGTTTTGTACCATTTTATTACCTGATAATGTACAATGGTATAACCAGTGAAGCGAACATCGTGATTTTTTCGCCTGGATGATAAAATCGCTGATTTTTTCAGCGATTTTTTCATTTGCAAAAATCACAATTTTTCAACAAAAGTAAAAATTGTGGGCCCATCAAACAACGACCCAATAAGTTCCAAAATCGATTTTTTTGTCATTTTTGCAAACAAGGGGCAAGAAAGAGAGCTAAGGAGGAGGATAAGTCATCTACAAGGGAAAGAGAGGAGAAAAGTGAAAGAATTTAGCATCCCAAGCCAACAAAATTCAAGTTTGGACCAAGTTTCTTCAACAAAGCATGTTTTCCAGGTATGGCAATCAAATTCGACCATTTTTTTGTTTTTTTCTTGTTTTTCCATGGGTTTCTATCATCCATGTATTTTCCATCATTTTTGTTTGCATTTGGTTGTGTTTTCTTTTCTTCTTTTTTTTGAGTGGAGAGGGTTTATTTTGATCAAAAATGCAAAAATTTGGTTGTTAGATTTATTTTTTCATTTCTTCTTGTGCCTCTAGTTTCTTTCCATTATTTTTGTTTGGGTTTGAATGTGTATTTTTTCCTATTATTGTTGCAATGAGTTGAGGGGTTTTTTTGTGAAAATTTCAAAATGTTGTATGTAAAATTGTAATTTTTTATTTTTATTTTTTGACTTGCATTTCTTGTGCCCTAGGTTCAAATTTCAAAGTTCAAAATTCATCTTACAGTAAAACTCAAGAGTTCAACAAATTTACAAACATGGCAAGGAAATTAGACCCTATGTAGGAATTTGGTGAATCTGATGGGGAATTTGACAGATCAAATTTGACTTGCAAGTTATGTGGGCACCACATGACAAGGGGTATACAGATTGGAGTACCACCTTACACAAGTTTCTGGACATGAGGTAAGGTTTGCACAAATACAAATCTATAAATAATCCGAAGAGCCCTCAAATCATTGAAAGGAATAGAAACAACTAAACTTACCAAGGCAGCTCTGAAGAGTCAAATAGCAAGATGTGGAGGTGACCGTGACAGTGGTAGCGGTTCTTCACCATCAGCATCTTCTACGCCTAACCCCGTAGCTGTCTCATCATATTTTGCTCCTAGAACCAGAGTTGGTGCACAACCATCTATCTCCTCAATTATGGGAGAAGTAAGAAGCTAACAAATTGTTGGGCAAGCTTTTTCTTTGGAGTGATATTCCTTTCAATCTTGCCAGGAACAATCCCTTTACCCTTTCATATGATGTCTATAGAGGGCGCATTATTCAAAATGAAAAGAATGACTGCACCAAGAGATTGGAGGAGTTAAGGGCATCATGCGCAATCACAAGATGCACTGTGATGTCAGATGGTTGGACTAATCAAAAGGGTAAAACCGTTATTAACTTCTTGGTCAGCTATCCCAAGAGGACAATATTTATGAAATCTGTTGAAGCATTTGCACATGTTAAATGTGCACGATTATTATGTGATTTATTGGATGCGTTCATTCTGGAGGTGGGTCTAGAAAATGTTGTCCAAGTCACAACGGACAATGCTGCAAATTCTGTTGTTGCTGGCAAGATGCTTATGGAGAGGCATCCTAGCATATTTTGGACACCTTGTGCTGCACATTACATTGATTTGATGTTGGAGGACATTGGAAAAATTCCTTTTGTCAAAGATATTGTTGAATCATCAAAGAGCATTACAAAATTTATATATAATCATGCATTTGTGCTTCATTTAATTCACCAATAAGGAGTTGGTGTACCCTGCCATTACACGGTTTGCGACCAGTTTCATATCTTTTCAATCCCTCCTAAATTCTATGTGGGATGTGAAAATAATGTTTCTTTCAGAGGAGTGGCGTGCTTTGATATATAGCCGCAAACCATAGGGAGAGGCCATATTCAGGTTAATTTCATATCAGGAAAGCTTTTGGGCGAGAGTGCAAGAGGTGTGCAGCATTACTGACCCTTTGGTAAAGGTTCTTAGATTAGTTGATGGAGAGAAGCCCGCAATGGGCTACTTATATGAGGCCATGGATAGGGCCAAAGAAGCCATTCAGAGCTACTATGAAGATAATGGAGATGAGTGGTTTCAGAAACTTCTTGTATGGGAAATGATTGAAGAGCGATACTCCCTAGTCATTGTCTTGCAAAGATCATCTGAACTGATTGTCTCCTGTGGTTTTTTATTTGATGTTGAGGTCATGGATGGTTTTTTCACTTGTGTTCAGAAGATGGTGCCATCTCCAACACAACGTGCAGATATCTCCAAAGAAATGGAGATATACAGAATGGCAGGTGGCACATTGAGCTTTGACATGGTTGTCTAGGATAGGAATACTAAAATTGTTAATTTTGGGTAACTAGGTCCAACCTCCATGTTGCACTACTCATATGATGATGATTATATTTTTGTTGCATTCCTATTTCGGAGAAGTGAAAGATTGATCTAAATATCATCTTGTTTGGATGAGCAAAACATATATTTTGATTTTATTTTCCACACATGTGCAAGGTCAGCCAGATTTGTAATGTAGGCTCACAAGCCTAATAGATGTGTCACACGCCCTCACTGATGGATATAAATTGGAGAGACTTGGAGATCATTTGCTTATCATCTCATCACACATTCTCTGTTGTGATCTGACTGGTTCGATTAGCCTTTGGAGGCATCTTTCCTTCACACGTGTGGAGCTGAAGCTAGGTAAATCTGCGGACTGGTTTTAGAGTTGTTTGTTGTGCATTGACCGTGGTCAACCCTTGACGTTTTGGCCTCCAAACTTTGAAGAAAATCCGATTTTTGAAGGTCGTATTGCTGGGCACAAAATTCGAGGAAAAACGAGCACTTTGACCGAAGCCCTAAATCTGCAATGTTGACTTTCTGCGTTGACTTTCTGTTGACCAACATTGACTTTTGATGAGCTGTCTTTGAGGGTTGTGTGTGTGACACTTGGAGGGTTGGCTGATCTAAGAAAGACTTTGCTGGCTGATGCATCCTGTTGACTGCCGTAACGTACACTATCCTATATCTTTGCTGGACAAGAAGAATTGTAAAATCTGATCTATATTATTGGCTTGTCTTCTGTTGATCTATTATTGTGTTCTATCAGCGTTTTACTTTCATGTTTATGTGATTGCTAAATTGAATCGGGCCTAAGAAAGATTGAAGTAGATTTGCATTAAGCATAGAACATTCCATGTCTATCTAAATTTAACATGGAATCAGAGCTAAGGTGAAGACAAAGCCCAAGCCTAATGTGAAAAGCAATCACTGAAGAAGAAATCCTATCAAGGACCAATGGCGTACTCAACCTATAAGGGTTTCAAGTCTTATGATAAATTGACTGATAAGTTTGATTATCATGTATGTTAGATGTCCTTGGATTGGCATTAGAAGATCAAGTTGTCATGGATTATGTGCAGGGAAAGATTCAAGATCCTCCGTCAAATGCACCTGCTGCCACAAAGATGAAGTATAGAAAAGGGGAAATCAAAGCAAAGATGATTATCTGGGATTCTATTTATAAGCACTTGGTTTCTTACATTTCTGAGTTGAGCATATCTAAAGAGATGTATGATAAGTTGGTTAGCATGTTCAGGGCTAGCAATGTTAATCAAATTCTTTTCTTCAAGAATCAATTGAAGAATATCAAGAAGGGCAAGGATGAATCCATTCAATCCTATTTTATGAGGCTCACTAAAATCAGGAACAATCTTCTAGCTATTGGAGAAGAAATAGTTGATTGAGAGATGGTTCTCATTGCGCTTGGAGGTCTCCCCCGTGATTGGTATGTATTCAATACCACTATTCTTAATAATAATGTGATTCTTGATTTTGATGAAATATTGACGAGATGCACTCAAGAGGAGACAAGAATGATGGAGAGAAATCATCCCTCTAATGGAAATGGAGGTGACCCTACTGCCTTAACCACTCATGCAAAGAAGAGGAACAATGGAGGTCCGAGAAATCAAAACTATGGAAGAGCGGGACCCAAAGGAAGGAAGGGAAGATGTTACACTTGTAACAAGTTTGATCACTATGCAAGAGAGTGCCCTAATAGAAGGGACTCTCCCAGGGATGATGACAACAACAACTCCAAGGGAATGGAAATCAAAGGAAAACAAGTTCAAAGGAAAAAGAAAGGATCCCTCTGATCATAGTGGAAATGGACAACCTTTCAAGAGGTCAAGAATTTCCAAGTAGGATGAGTCTAATGTTGTTGATAATAAGATAAATGAATTTATTCTTGTATTTGCCCTCTCTAGTACATCTCCTCCCGACATCCTCGATGTCTGGCTGATTGATAGTGGTGCTTCAAGGCACCTCACTGGTTATAAAGAAGCCCTCTCTAATTTGATTGAGAAGGATACAAATCTATAAATTATCCTTGGAGATAATGCCACCTATCCCGTGAAAGGGACAGGGACTGTGACCCTTCATCTATCTCAAGGTCAAGTTCTCTGTTTACAAGATGTGTTATACGTACCTGATTTGAAGAAGAACCTTGTGTCTATTTCGACAATGGAAGACAAAGGGTTCGAGGTGGCATTCGTTGATGGAAAGGTACGTATCTGGAAGAAGAACTTCAAGAAAGCTCTTACTATCGGTTTTAGAGTTGATACACTCTACCAGGTTGGAGGAAGTCCATTGGGGGCTATGTCATGTGATACAACTCTTCAAACAGAGTTATGGCATCGGAGGCTTGCACACCTTCATTACAAAGCCCTTCCCGAAGCAAGGAAGGTGGTGACAAGGATGCCCAAATTTAAAGATGATTATGAAGTTATATGTCAGGGTTGTGCCGAAGGGAAGCATACAAGGGGACCATTCCTCTCAAGTGTCACAAAGACAACTAATATCTTACCATTGATTCATTCTGATTTTTCTGGTATGCTTCCCGTGACATCCTTGGGACGATGTTCCTTACATGACTTTTACAGATGACTTCTCCCACAAGACTTGGACATATTTCTTGAAGGAAAAGGACGAAGCATTCAAATGGTTTTGTACCTTCAAGGCCTTGGTGGAAAATCGAACCGAGAAGAGAATCAAAGTTTTGAGGACCGATAATGGGACCGAGTATGAGACAAATGAGTTCAATGACTTTTGCAAAGAAGCTGGGATTAAGAGGGAGACCACAACTGCGTATACTCCTGAGCAAAATGGCGTTGTTGAAAGAAAGAACATGACCATTGTGGAAGTTGCCCGCTCCATGCTATGTGACCAAGATCTTCCGAAGTTTCTATGGGGAGAAGCTGTGAACATTGCTATGTATGTTCAAAATAGATGCCCACATTCCGCTCTGGACTCCAAGACACTCGAAGAAGTCTTCTCTGGTAAGAAATCTGATGTTTCTCATTTTAGAGTTTTTGGTTGTCCTGTTTACTTTCATGTGCCAAAAAAAAAGAGAAGCAAGCTGGATGCTTCTGGAAAGAAGGGAATGTTTGTGGGCTACAATGAAACTTCGAAGGCATATAGAATATATTTGTCTGGCCAAAGAGAAGTAGAGACATGCCACGATGTCACCTTTGATGAAGAGGTTTCCCTCAAGAAAGTAATCAATCTTCCGAGCTCTGAGGAAGATCATGAAGTAAGGTCTGGAAATCAGGAAGAACCGAAGGATGAGACAATGCTCGATGTTGAAGGACCGATGGACCCTATTGATCCACCTCCTTCAATGAAGAGAAGACCCTCATGGCTCAGGGATACTCTCGAGGATGTCAAGAGACACATGGCCCTAAGGGGGACATTCTGTGAAAGCAAGAAGCCGAATAGATACCAATGGTATCTAGCAACCATGAGTACAATTGTACAATCTCAGCCTGGATCATTTCAAGAATTTGTAAAGCATCAAGTTTGGAAGGATGCTATGCATGAAGAATATGAGTCCATTATGAAAAATGATGTCTAGGAAGTGGTTCCGAGACCGGAGGACAAATCTGTTGTCATCTCGAAATGGCTCTATAAGATCAAGCATGAATCTAATGGTAGTGCTGAAAAGTACAAGGAAAATTTGTTGCCTGAGGCTTCTCTCGAAAGGAAGGCATAGATTATGATGATATATTTGCACCTGTCGCCCGCTATCACACCATCCGATCTATCATTGCCCTTGCCGCAACGCAAGGATGGAGTCTCCATCAGATGGATGTGAAGACCGCTTTTCTGCATGGTTCTATAAAGGAAGAGGTGTATGTGGAGCAACCTCTGGGGTTCGAAGTCCAAGATAGAGACACCTATGTATGCAGGTTGAAGAAAGCCCTCTATGGGTTGAAGCAAGCCCACATGGCTAGGTATGAGTGGATACATAGCTACTTGATGAATTTGGGCTTCACTCGAAGTAATGTTGATCCAAATCTTTATTTTAAGGTTGATAGAGAAAGGCTTTTCATTCTAGTTCTCTATGTGGACAATTTCTTCCTGACAGGTGCTGACCCTCTCATTCATCAGTGTAAGTGGGAGCTAGTTTCCGAGTTTGAGATGAAAGACCTAGGGTTGATGCATTACTTCCTATGCTTAGAGGTCTGGCAGAGGCCAGGTGAGATTTTCCTTTCTCAAGGAAAATATGTCATAAGTTGTTGGAGAGATTCGTGAAGAATCCCATGTTCCACGATCGATCCAAGCATATTGATATTAGGTACCACTTTATCCAAGATATGGTACAGCGAGGCGTCATAAGGCTTGATCATATAGGAACTGATGAGCAAGTCGCGAATATTCTCACGAAGCCCTTGGGGAAGGTCAAGTTCCTGACCTTCCGTGAGAAGCTTGGAATCGTGGAAAGACCCTATTCTGAGGGTCCTGCTTGAGTTGGACTATGAGCTCTTGGAGCTCCATGGGGCTTGGGGATAGCTTCTTGTAGCTATAAGCACATACAGGGCTAGGCTTGTTGAGCCTTGTTGTGCTTTTGCCCCACCGTTATGATATTGAGTTGGTTCACCTTTCTTTGATCTATGCCCCGCACGCATCCTACCCATGGAGTTTCAGACTCATGGGAAGTACCTCTCATTTGGCCAATGAGGTGGGAAATGTGGATAGAGACCAATAGCAAGACCGATGAATGCATCGGTTATTGTCGTACTCTCTATGTCTAAGATGGCACGTGTCCAACAACTTGATCTGGGATAAAGTCTGATGAGGTTTTTACCTCCAAACAGACTTCGGGTCAGTAAACTAACTTTGGGTTAGTATGAGACTCTTTTTGAGTCCAAGAGAGGTTTTAACCTCTAAGCTGACTACGGGTCAGTTGTGTGTGATGTCTTTGTGACTCACCTTTTATTTTATTTGCGAAGAAGAGCCAGCAAAGCAAGTTACGGCAGGATGACGCACGATGCTATATGATGGTACATGATGGTACTGATCTCTGGATGGCACAGGTGGACAGATGGAGTTCTCCCTAATTGAGAGTCCCTAGTTGAGAGGGAGTGTTAATTTTGGCCAACTAGGTCAAAAATCCATGTTACACTGCTCATATGATGATGATTATATCTTTGGGAGAGGTGCAAGATTGATCTAAAGATCATCTTGTTTGGATGAGCAAAACATATATTTTGATTTTATTTTCCACACGTGCAAGGTCGTCCAGATTTGTAATGTAGGCTCACAAGCCTAATAGATGTGTCACACACCATCACTGATGGATATAAATTGGAGAGACTTGGAGATCATTTTCTCATCATCTCATCACACATTCTCTCTTGTTATCTGATTGGTTCGATCAGCCTTTGGAGGCCTCTTTCCTTCACACATGCAGCATTGAAGCTGAGTAAATCTGCAGATTGGTTTTAGGGTTGTTTGTTGTGCGTTGACCAATGTTGACCGTGGTCAACCCTTGACATTTTGACCTCCAAAATTTGCAGAAAATCCGATTTATGAAGCCTGTATTGCTGGGCACAAAAATCAAGGAAAAAGGAGCACTTTGATCGAAGCCTTAAATCTGCAGCGTTGACTTTCTGCGTTGACTTTTGATGAGTTGTCTTTGAGGGTTGTGTGTGTGACACTTGGAGGGTTGGCTGATCTAAGAAAGACTTTGTTGGCTGATGCATCCTGTTGATTGTCGTAACGCACACTAGCCTATATCTTTGCTGGACAAAAAGAATTGTAAAATCTTATCTATATTATTGGCTTGTCTTCTATTGATCTATTATTGTGTTCTATCAGCATTTTACTTTCATGTTTATGTGATTGCTAAATTGAATCAGGCTTGAGAAAGATTGAAATAAATTTGCATTAAGCATAGAACATTCCATGTCTATCTAAATTTAACAAAAATGCCAAGTAAGATTTAGTTTGTTTCAAAATTCATTGTCTCTTCAAGTTCATAACTTCATACTTTGCTTCAACTTTCAATTTTCAAATTTTCATTATTTTAAAATTTTTCGTATGTTTATAACTTTATAAATTTATCTTATTTGTTGTAGATGCATGGTGGAGGAGCTACTGTGGCAGAATACCAAATATCCAAAGGTTTGTCATTAGAATACTCATCCAAACATGTAGCTCTTCAGGATGCAAGCGCATCTAGAGTGTATTTGAAAAAATACACACCAAAAAGCGCAACAGGTTAAAAACTTAAAGTATTCCAATTGATTTTTTGAATTCATTAAATAATTTTTTTTTATAATTATAAATTTATTATTTATAATATATATTATATAATTTATTAATTTATGACCCTTGTACAGGTTGGAGTCCCGGCGCCTCAATGACATGGTCTATGTCCACTACAATCTTAGATTGTGGGTGAGACAACTTGAGAGGACACCTGATATGGAGGCCATGTCTTTAGATGCGATTGACACCACTGCTGCATGGAGGTTTGAGGCCAAGAGGCCTATCATGGAGTCAACTCCTGATTGGATAGAGCAGGAGGTAGTGGAGCAGCAAGAGGAGGTGACACCACCTACCCTTGCCACTGGTAGAGGACATGGTCTACCTCCTTCAGCTCCTAGTGCTTCTGCTTCTGATGCTTCAGGTTCTAGACCACAACAAAGTCCATTGCCAACCCCACGAACTTCTTCCTCTAGAGATAAAGTTGTTACATTTTATCGCAAGAGGGGCAAAGGAAATCAGTAGTATAGGTTATTTGGTGCATTCCTTTGTATATGACATTATGACACATGATATGAGAAACATTATTATATTTTTTGTTGATATTTTGAGGCTGATTTGGGACTTAGGACTTAGTATTCAGGACATGATTTTGTGATGTAGCACTAGACATTATATTACACATCTTATATATTACTTTTTTTTTAATTTATGTGTCAATGCATTTATTTTATGTTGTGGATGCTTTAGATATTAAAAAATTTGAAAAAAAAGAATACTTTTGTATGTGCCGATTTTTTCCCGATTTTTACCGATTTGTTCCCAACTTTTACAATTTTTCCCCTTGCCGATTTAATCCCGATCTCGATGTTCGCAACATGTTAGAAAATTATATATTATAGAGCAATGCGACACATAAAATATACAGAAAACACGAGCACACAAAACACATAAAACTAAAGAGACACAGATATACGTGGTTCACCCAGTTTGGGCTCTGTCCACCCCGAACAACCAATCCTTCCTTTCTATTATCTAGCAAAATGAAGAGACACAACCTACAACATATCTGCTATAATATCCTCTGTTCTCTCTCACAGTCTCCCTATTTGTTTCTCGCTCTGATAAATTAGAATACACATACAATACACAACCACAATACAATGCCCTCATACAAGCGAGGGGTTGCCTTCTAGGGCAAAAAATCCTAAACTAAACATAACTTCTATCGTTAGATCATTCGCCTAATGAATGGCCCAGATTGACTAGAAATTACTATACTTTTACAAGGCAATTTTATATCTTTTTTTAGCTTCAGGGGCGCTGCCCCCAAAACCCCCGCCAGGAGGGGCTCCATAAAGTCGCAGCCGCCCCCCCCTGGACCCCCAGGCAGCGTTTAATTACCGGCGGCGTCGCCGCCCCATTAAGGTGCAGGGGTCCAAAGTTGTGATACAAAATAAACAAGATAATTAGGCTCCACACCCAACACAACATTAGATATAACCACTATACTATATAATTCTATTAATTCATCCATATTGAATATGTCCTTAGTTGTTTCTTTATCTTGTTAATATTTTTTTGCACTTCTCTGTGTAGGTGGGGTCTCTCACAACTTGTGCACACTATGATAACTTGAGATACTAATGCAAAGATCTAAAAAATATTTATGAAATTAGATGTAGAAGGATGTATTGTTAAGAAAAGGCCAATTCAATAGGTAATCGAATGTGAAAAACAAAAACACAACTAGCAAGTTTAGTTTGACTCACGAGTTGTGAAGAGGAATTTGAATCAATTAAATCTTCATTAATACAATATGAGTTGTTTTAACCCAAATAGAATGTCATGTTTATACATTATATTCTTCATTCTTCTACAACTAAATCTTATCAAAGGAAGATCATGACGCACATGGATAAAATGAGAGATTGGATGCATAAAAGAACAATGTGGAAAAAATTAATTGAAGCCTTTGCTATGTTATACGTACCCGACCAGATTTTCGAACACGACCATCCAAACGCAAGACAATAAACACATCTTCTCCTGGTGTTACTCCTTCAGACTCTTGTTGCTCACGAACCCAACTGATCAAACAAAGTGGACTATAATATGAGATGAGTTTTGTGCTCATTGCACAACTAGCAAGCATGACGACAAGCATTTATTTGCATCCTAATGAGAGTAAAGTTTACAAAGATTCAACACTTGTGCCCAATTCAGTCTCTCTCTTCAAACCATTCTTCTTATCCCTTTTCATATGGGCACATTGTCATTGAAAAATTACTATTGATGTTTATCCTCCATAATCTACCTTCTACATTTTAAATTTTAGGCATGACATTTACAAACCAAATTGAGAAACCATAAAACGATATAATAATATATGGGGCTTAATTGAACTTCTCCAATTTAGTGGTGTCACAATAATGGTTAATATCAAAGAATAAAGGGAGACCATATGACCACATGAAAGAGATAATTTATCCTTCACAAAGTTTTAACATGAATGTAATAAAAAATTATCATTCAAATGGATCACGATACCAAGAAAGTAGATAAAATCCTAAACCATTCAAGAACTAAAATGTGAGAATAGGTTAGTTTAGTAATAAATGATTTTTAAATGCTCAATGGCTTCAAATAACTATAATATTCCTTGGTATACAGGTTGACAAGCTTTTAGTTTAAAGAGAAGTAAAATAATTGTTAGATGTTGTAATGTCCCTTCCTAAATTATTTTGGAACAAAATTAATTTCCACAATTTGGAGAACAATTTTGGAGGCTATGGGACCCACTAAATTTTGGTAAAGGACTTGGGAGTTAAAAGGAAGTCATATTATTTTGATAGTGGAATGTGGGGGCCACCCACACAATGAAAAACACATTTCACTTAGCCTATGGTTCGAAATGATTAGGAGGGAATTAGATTTGCTTGGTGGAGGGGCCCATGTGGGAAGGAAGGCCCACGAAATTCTAGAAGGAGGGAGCTCAACTTCATTTGCATCTTTTGGCATATCAAAATTAACTTAGTTGCTCAAGTTGCTTAGCCGGGTCACTTGCTGTTCAACACGAGTTTTCCATACAGAGAACTCACCCTTTCTTTGGGGGATTTCGAGTGCCACCCTAGACAGTGTAATATTCCTAATTGGCAGTTTCACTAATTAGAATATTAAATTTTGATAAATTTTGCTATCTCTAATGTTAGGCAGAAATAAGGTGGCTCGAGGACCCACAAATAATATTTGGGAAAAGCTAAAGTCATTTTCTATAGTTCCCAAGGGAAAAATTGCCGCTTTAGTGAGGTCTGAGTGGCCAACATCAAATGGGAGGTAGCTCCTTAGGTGGGAGCGTGAGGGAAGCTCGAAATAGGCAGCGCTGAGATTGGCTCGATGAAGGGACTGCACAGTCCATGGTGGGCCAAGAGGAACGTTGAGGCTCATTTGACAAAAGGAAGGAAGGGCAGCATCATTCCTCATTCATTCACTTATCTTTATGATTGTCATTTTGGCATAGCACACTTGTGCTGGGTGCCAAGTCTACAGTGTTGTTTAACACACGAGATTTTTAGGCGAAGATCTCAACCTCTACCTTGGGGGACTTTAAGTGCCTACTCAAGAGAGGACATTCACCATCTTGGAGGAGCATTTCACAGCCAGGATTGTCGGGGGAGTGTTATCACTCGAGGGACTGCATGGAGGACGCAATGACTGCGCAGTGGGGACGTAGTCTAGTGAGAAGGTTGTTCGGGGAGGAGAGAAGAGAGGGAGTTTGCAGTGGAGATTTGGTGGGGAAGCTGAGTGCTTCCTAACAGAGTGATTGCTCATCAATTGGGGCAATTTTGTAGTGGTTTCTCCAAGTGTGGAGCTTCAGCCAGCAGCGTAGTGAGTCAAGCTCAACATGGGAAATTTTCTGAAGTCAACCATTCCACAATTCCTTCACAGGATTTTGTGGGTTTCTTGAGTAGAGACCGATGTCCAAGTCCTAGAATCTTCTAAGCACTAGAAGCAACCCAACCAGCCGTCTGAAGTTTGCAGCAGCAGTATTTCTAAGCAGAGCAGCGCAGCACCAGAGCCACACAGAGCCATTTCCAGAGGGCCATTCCAGCTTGGTTTGAGATAGATTTCAGCCTGCCTTGAGCAGGCCCAGCCTCCAGGTGCACCTATTCCAGCACCATTATTGTACTCATTTCCAGCGTTAATAAAATGGCTCAGATCATGTTTTTGGCTCCACTTTTCATGTGTTAATAGTGTGATTTAAATTATTGTAGTTTTTAGTCTATTGTAGCTTTATATTACTGTCATTTTCCCATTTAGGATATTACAGTGGTATCAAAGCTCATAGACTTGGCTCAGCATGTGGAGCATGTAGTCTATGACACTGGTGAGCAAGTAGAACGTGACATACCCGAGACAAAGATACAGGAGCGGGGAAAGGAGGCTCGAGATCACTCCAGATCAGGTTGATAGCATTCCGAAGATTGGAGAAAGAGAGATGGAGCACGCAGAATATGGGAGGAATGAGGAGAAATAATTTTCTCACCTTTTGTTGAAGTCAGTACAAGACCTCTCCAAGAGGATTGAGGAGATGGGTCTGAGGCCTAGCAATGGCAGCAAAGGGAAAGGAGTTCAACGAGAGTTTCAGATTGGAGAAGGGTCTGGCACTTCGCAGCACCAGGCAGTACCCCACACCACATTGTCGGTTGTACCATACATTCCACCATGGTCCACTATTCCCACGTTCCTAGATTCAAGGACAGGGGGCGGCAAGAGCCGGAAGAGGCTCACTATGAATAATTTTTCATAGAATATCAAGCCTATGGGCCATAGCTCGAAAGGGCCATCACATTCAATGAGTTTTGCCAGCTGAAGACTAGCAACAAACCCAAAGGCTAGGGCAGAGGAGGATTCGCACAGGGGAGTGACTTACAGTGTACCGTGGGTAGGTTGTTCCTCCCAACTTTTGATGGCTCCTCGAAGAGTTCAACAAAGGCATGGGTGAAGAAGCTGGATATTTATTTCCAACTAAACCAAATGACATAGACTGAAGCAATCAAGGTTTCTACCTTGCACTTGGAGGGAGAGGCTCGTGACTGGTGGTTTCATGGGTTGACAACGTTGGGGCACGAAGGCGTGACACCGTACGATGAGTTCACTAGGAGAGTGTTGGAACGGTTTGAGAGGAAGGATCCAGAGGAATACTTCGGAGAGATGACAAAGTTCAAGAAGAGAAGGAACGCTGAGGCATACATCTCCAAGTTCTTGAGGTTGTCAGTGATGGTTCCAGACTTGTCAAAACCCAGGAGGATAAATATGTTCGTAGAGGGCTTAGCAGAACCACTTCGTGGTATAATGAGATCAAACAGGTCCACTACCTTGCACGACGCAGTGGGGAGAGCTAAAGATCTACAGGATGCTCTACCTAGAGCTCGAGCACCACAGTCGGCCAGACCAGTCTCCCAACAGAGGGGAATAGATGGGAGAGCCCCACCACTAAGGGGTAACCAGGGTCCAGGGCAATTGGATGATGAGACCAGGAGGCATCTCCGGATGAAGAAGTTCTGCTTCACATGCCAGGAGCCTTGGGCAACAAGTCATAGATGCACAGCTAGGAGGTCCCACTATGTCGAGGTCTTCTAAGATAGCGAGGGGATGAGGAGACTTATTTTGAGATGGGTGGAGAGGACAGCACAGTACCTCAGGAGGAGGGACCACCATCACCACCACCGACAACTAGAGGAGCTGCGTTTACACCTTCACAGGGAGTCTTACTCTTAGCATCTCTGCAAAGAGTTCCCAAGTACCTGACACTATGGATTCATGGGACGGTGCAGGGACAACGAGTCTCAGTGCTTGTCAACAGTGGGGCTACCCACAATTTCATTGACGCTCAGATGGTGCAAAAGAGAGGCATAACCACAGCAGAGTTTGAGGGGTTCTCAATATTGGTGCCAGGAGATAGGACCATGCAGTGTACACGTTACGTGTCGGCCTTAATAGTGATCATGGGGACCTATTTGGTGATCGATCACTTCTTTGTAGTCGACATTCCAAACACCAACATAGTGTTGGGAGTCTAGTGTCTCTACGCCCTAGGAAGGATCACCATTGACTGGAAGAGAGTAGAGATGGAGTTCCTGGATCTGGATGGTGAACCTGTGATGCTGAGGAGCATGCATTCATACACACCGCAGATAGCTTCTGTGCACAGGATGGAGGCTGACTTGAGGCAGTGAGATATAGAGTGGTATATCAAGTTGAGGATCTCAGAGGTTGGTGGAGCAGCAAAGTCACCTCACCCGGATATCCAAGCCATCCTTGATAGATATTCCATAGTTTTCAGGGATATATCACCAAGACAGCCCCATGATCGAGGATTCGAGCACACCATTGAGCTAGAGCAAGGGATTCAGACCGTGATCACTACCTCGTATCGACACCCTAAGGCTTATCAGGACGAGATTGAGAAGTCCATACACGAGCTCTTAGCGTTGGGACATATCTGGCCGAGTTCAAGCCCTTTTGTTTCATCGGTTGTTCTACTGAAGAAGAAGGATGATACATTGAGGATGTGTATCGATTACGGGGCCTTGAACAAGAAAACGATGAAGAACCACTACCCCATTCCACAGATTGATTAGCGAATGGATGAGCTAAGGGGAGCCAAGTTCTTCTCCAAGATAGATCTGAGGTCGGGATACCATCAGATACGGGTGAGGGACAAGTATGTCCTTAAGACAGCTTTCAGGTGTTACTATGGGCACTTTGAGTTTTTGGTGATGCCCTTTGGGCTAAACAACACTCCAGCTACCTTCCGTCGTACATGAACCACATATTTTGTGGGCAGTTGAGAAAGTTCGTGTTGGCATTTTTCCATGACATACTGATCTACAGCCGAACTTGGGAGGAGCACCTATAGCTTGTGGAGACAGTGCTTTGCATATTGGAGGAGTAGCAGTTTTATGTGAAGCTGTCCAAGTGCGAGCTTGGGTTGACTGAGATGCTCTACTTGGGGCACATCATAGGCACCAATGGCGTGAGGGTGCATAAGGAGAAGATTAGGGCCATCCAAGATTGGCTAGAGCCCAAGAATGTTACTGAGTTGAGAGGGTTTGTGGGTATTTGCACCTACTACCAGAAGTTTGTCAAGGGGTTTTGTTAATTTTGGAAAACTAGGTCCAAACTCCATGTTGTGATGCTCAGATGAAGATGCCAATATTTTTATTGGATTCCTCTTTCGGAGAACTTCAAGATTGATCTAAAGATCATCTTGATCTGATGAGCAGAACATTTATTTTGAATTAATTCCACTTATGTGCAAGGTCGGCCAGATTGTAATGTAAACTTGAAGCCCCAACAGATGTGTCACACACCCTCACAGATGGATATATATAGGTCAACGTTGGAGGTCATTTTCACCATCACTCATCGCACATTCTCTCTGCATCTGATTGGTTCGATCATCATCTTGGAGGCTCTTCTTCTCTCACACGTGTGAAAACGCAGTAAGGGTTTTTTCTATTTTGACCTAGGGTTTCAGCGCAGATTTGACCAGCGTTGACTTTAGTCAATGCATGGTCAACTCGACCTCAAACTCTCCATAAATTCCGATTTCTGCAGTCCACATTTTCTGGCACAGAAATCGAGGCTGGACGTTGACTTTGACTTGGATGCGTTGACTTTTTGTTGTTGATGTTTTGTGTTGACCATTGACTGGACAATGTTGACTTTTGTTGACTTTGGGTTGACTGTTATAGAGTTGTCCAAGAGGGTTGTGTGACACATTCTGGTTGGCTGACCGTGTAGAGACTTTGCTGATTGAAGCATCCTGTTGACTGCCGTAACGCACCACGACACATATTTTGTTGATCAAGTTAAGTGTGTTTTTGGCTTGTCTTCTGTCGATCTCTTGGTATGTTCTATCAGCATTTTACTTTCTTGTTTATGTGATTGCTGTTTGATATTGGGTATAAAAGTAAAGTTGCATCAAGCATAGAACATCTACGAAAATTTACATGGTATCAGAGCTAAGGT
This sequence comes from Pinus albicaulis, assembly GCA_034641835.2. Classification (NCBI taxonomy): domain Eukaryota; kingdom Viridiplantae; phylum Streptophyta; class Pinopsida; order Pinales; family Pinaceae; genus Pinus; species Pinus albicaulis. Next base: position 1,078,052,043 of record CM076575.1, on the reverse strand, counting down.
GAAGACAAAGCCCAAGTTTGTATTGAGAGCAATCACCGAAGAAGGAGCATTTGTAAAGGACCTATGGGTACCTCAAACTATAATGGCTTCAAAGCTGATGACAAGTTCACTGGGAAGGAAGACTTCCATGCCTGGAAGATGTCTTTGGATTTAATGTTGGAAGACCAAGATGTCATGGACTATGTGCAGGGTAAAATCCAAGAGCCTCCATTATTTGCACCTGCTGCCACCAAGTCAAAGTATAAGAAGGGGGAAATCAAAGCAAAGCTGATCATCCGGGATTCAATTCATAAGAGTCTGGTTGCCTACATCTCTGAGCTACACCCATCCAAGGAGATGTATGATAAGTTGATCAACATGTTCAGGGCCAGCAATGCAAATCAAGTCCTTTTCTTTAAGAACCAACTGAAGAATCTGAAGAAAGGCAGGGATGAATCCATTCAATTTTATTTTCTGAAGTTGACTGAAATCAGAAATAATCTTCTGGCCATTGGGGAGACAATAACTGATCAAGAAATGGTTCTCATCGCACTTGGAGGTCTCTCCTCCGAATGGCATGTATTCAATACTACCATTCTCAATAATAATGTGATACCTGATTTTGATGAAGTATTGTCGAGATGCACTCAAGAAGAGACAAGAATGAAGGAATATGAAAATGAAGGTAATGCTGCCTTCACCGCTCGTGCTAAGAAAAAGAACAATGATGGTTTGAGGAACCATGGAAGAGCAGGGGCCCAAGGAAAGAAAGGAAGATGTTACACATGTAACAAGATTGGCCACTATGCTAGAGAAAGCCCTAATAAGAAGGATTCTCCTGGGGATGATGACAACAACAACAACCGGAGGAATGGCAATCAAAGGAACAACAGGTTCAAAGGAAAGAGGAAGGCTCCCGCTAGTCACAATGGAAATGGGCAACCTTTTAAAAGGTCAAGAAATTCCAGGCATGAGGAATCTAATGTTGTTGATGATAAAAGAATTAATTCATTCTTGTATCTGCCCTCTCTGCTGCATCTCCACCCGACACTATGGATGTCTGGTTGATTGATAGTGGTGCCTCAAGGCATCTCATTGGGTTTAAGGAAGCACTTTCTAATTTGGTTGAGAAGAATACTAATATGAAAATTTTCCTTGGAGATAATGCCACATATCCCATGAAAGGGACAGGGACTGTGACCCTCCATTTATCTCAAGGTCAAGTCCTCCGCTTGCAAGATGTACTATATGTACCTGATTTGAAGAAGAACCTTGTGTCATTTCGGCCATGAAGACAAAGGTTTCAATGTGGCATTCGTTGATGGGAAGGTATGCATTTGGAAGAAGAGTTTCAAGGAAGCTATCACGATTGGATTTAGAGTTGATACACTTTACCAAGTTGGAGGAAATCCACTGGGGGCGATGACATGTGATACTATCCGTCGAGCGAACTATGGCACCGGAGGTTTGGACACCTTCATTACAAAGCCCTTCCCGAAGCAAGGAAGGTGGTGACAAGGATGCCCAAATTCAAAAATGATCATGAAGGTGTATGTCAGGGTTGTGCCGAAGGAAAACATATAAGGGGACCTTTCCCCTCAAGTGTCACAAACACATCTGATGTCTTGCAATTAATACATTATGATTTGTTTGGTATGATGCACGTTGCATCCTTGGGAGGATGCTCTTATTATGTGACGTTTATAGATGACTTCTCTCGCAAAACCTGGATATACTTCTTGAAGAAGAAGGACGAGGCTTTCATGTCGTTTCGTACTTTCAAAGCCTTGGTGGAAAATCAAACAGGGAAGAAGATCAAGATTTTGAAGATCGATAATGGCATTGAATATGAGACGAACGAGTTCAATAACTTTTGCAGAGAAGCTGGCATCAAGAGAGAGACCACAACCGTATATACTCCTGAGCAAAATGGCGTGCAAAATGGCGTTGCTGAAAGAAAGAACAGGACCATTGTGGAAGCTGCCCGTGCCATGCTATGTGAGCAAGGTTTTATGAAGTTTTTGTGGGGAGAAGCTACGAACACTATTGTGTACATACAAAACAAATGCCCGCATTCTGCTCTGGACTCCAAAACTCCCGAAGAGGTTTTCCCTGGTAAGAAATCTGACGTCTCTCATTTTAGAGTTTTTGGTTGTCCCGTTTATTTTCATGTGCCGAAAGAGAAGAGGAGTAAGCTGGATGCTTCTGGGAAGAATGGAATGTTTGTGGGCTACAGTGAAACTTCAAGGGCCTATAGAGTCTATGTGCTTGGTCAAAGAGAATTGGAGATATGCCACGATGTTACCTTGGATGAAGATGCTTCCCTAAGGAAAGTAATCAATCTTCCGAGCTCTGAGGAAGATCATGAAGTAAGGCCTGGAAATCATGAAGAACCAAAGGATGAGACGATGCTTGATGTTGAAGAACCGATGGACCCTATTGATCCAACTCCTTCAATGAAGAGAAGACCCTCATGGCTCAGGGATACTCTCGAGGATGTCGAGAGACACATGGCCCCAAGGGGTACATTCCGTGAAAGCAAGAAGCTAAATAGGTACCAAGGGTATCTAGCAGCCATGAGTATGATCGTACGAGTTGAGCTTGGATCTTTTGAAGAAGCTGTAAAGCATCAAATTTGGAAGGATGCTATGCACGAAGAGTATGAATCCATTATGAATAATGATGTCTAGGATGTGGTTCCGAGACCAGAGGAAAAAGCAGTTGTCACCTCAAAATGGCTCTATAAGATCAAGCGTGGATCTGATGGTAGTGCTGAAAAGTTCAAGGCAAGATTCGTTGCCCGAGGCTTCTCTCAAAAGGAAGGTGTAGACTATGATGATATATTTGCACCTGTGACCCGATATACAACCATTCGATCTATCATAGCCTTTGCTGCTACGCAAGGATGGAATCTTCATCAGATGGATGTTAAGATCACCTTTCTGCATGGTGCGATAAAGGAAGAAGTGTATGTGGAGAAACCTCTGGGGTTTGAAGTCTAGCATAGAGACACCCATGTTTGCAGGTTGAAGAAAGCCCTCTATGGGTTAAAGCAAGCCCCCAGGGCTTGGTACGAAAGGATAGATAGCTACTTGATGAAGCTGGGCTTCACTCGTAGTAATGTTGATGCAAACCTTTACTTCAAGGTTGATAGAGAAAAGTCTCTCATTCTAGTGCTATATGTGGACGACCTCTTCTTGATAAGTGCTGACCCTCTCATTCATCAGTGTAAGAGGGAGCTCGCTTTTGAGTTAGAGATGAAGGACCTAGGTCTGATGCATTATTTCCTAGGCTTGGAGGTCTAGCAGAGACCTGGCGAGATTTTCCTTTCTTAACGAAAATATATTGTGAAGCTGCTGGAAAGATTTGGAATGGTGGACTATAAGTACGTGTCGACACTGATGGAGCTCAACTTTAAGAAGTTGAGTGGCAGAGCTGCTGGGCCCGTGCTAGCGAATCCTATTGAGTATCATCAACTCGTAGGGGCCCTAATGTTCTTAGTGAACTCCCGTCCGGACGTATGTTTTGCAGTGAACACTTTGAGTCAACACATGGTTGATCCTCATCACATTCACTCAGTTGGTGCCAAGAATCTGCTGCGATATCTTCAGGGCATGATAAACCATGGGCTGAGATATACTACTGGGAGCGTGACACTCCATGGATATACTGATGCCGATTGGGCTGGCAGTGTGGTGGATCGCAAGAGCACATCTGGATGCTGCTTCACACTTGGGTCTGCTTTGATATTTTGGATGAGTAGGAAGCAAAAGTTGGTGGCTTTGAGCACCGTTGAAGCCGGATACATTGCAGCGAGTATGGCCTGTTGTGAAGTAGTTTGGTTGCGAAAGCTCTTCAGTGAGTTGTTCGAACATGTGCCAGATACAATCATTATCCTTTGTGATAACCAGAGTGGGATTCGTTTGTCAGAGAATCCCATGTTCCACAATCGATCCAAGCATATTGATATTAGGTACCACTTTATCCGGGATATCGTACAACGAGGCGCCATAACGCTCGATCATATAGGAATTGATGAGCAGGTCGTGGATATTCTCACAAAGCCCTTGGGGAAGGTCAAGTTCCTAACCTTCTGTGAGAATCTTGGTATCGTGGAACAACCCTATTCTGAGGGTCTTCTTGGACGATGAGCTCTGGGAGCTCCAAGGGGCCTTGGGGATAGCTTCTTGGAGCTATAAGCAACCATAGGGCTAGGCTTTCCAAACCTCGTTGGTGTGCTTCTGCCGTGGCCACTGTTATGATATTGAGTCGGTTCACCTCTCTTTGATCTGTGCCTCGTATGCATCCTACCCATGGAGTCTTGGACTCATGGGAAGTGCCTCTCATTTGGCCAATGAGGTGGGAAAAGCTAGAGACCAGTAGCAAAGACCGATGGATGCATCAGAGATTGTTGTACTCTCTATGTCTAGGATGGCACGTGTCCAACCACTTGATCTGGGATCAAGTCTAGTGAGGTTTCGAACCTCCAACTAACTTCAGGTCAGTTAAACCAACTTTGAGTTGGTATGTAACTCCTTTGAGTCCTATAGAGGTTTCGGACCTCTGAGCTGATTTTGTCAACTAAGAGTGATGTCTTTGTGACTCACCTTTTTGTTCTGAAATAAAGAAGCCAGCAAAGCAAGTTACGGTGGGATGACGCACGATGTTTGGATGGCACAGGTGGATGGAGTTCTCCCTAGTTGAGAGGGAGTGTTAATTTTGGACAACTAGGTCCAAACTCCATGTTGTGATGCTCAGATGAAGATGCCAATATTTTTATTGGATTCCTCTTTCGGAGAGGTGCGAGATCGATCTAAAGATCATCTTGATCCGATGAGCAAAACATTTATTTTGAATTAATTCCACTATGTGCAAGGTCGGCCGGATTGTAATGTAGGCTTGAAGCCCCAACAGATGTGTCACACACCCTCACAGATGGATATCTATAGGTCAACGTTGGAGGTCATTTTCACCATCACTCATCACACATTCTCTCTCCGCATTTGATTGGTTCGACCATCATCTTGGGGGCTCTTCTTCTCTCACACGTGGGAAAATGCAGCAAGGGTTTTTCTGTTTTGACCTAGGGTTTCAGCACAAATTTGACCAGCATTGACTTTGGTCAGCTCGACCTCAAACTCTCCATAAATTCTGATTTCTGCAGTCCACATTTTTTGGCACAGAAATTGAGGCTGGTCGTTGACTTTGACTTGGCGGCATTAAATTTTTGTTGTCGTTGTTTTGTGTTGACCATTGATTGGACAACATTGACTTTTGTTGACTTTGGGTTGACTGTTATAGAGTTGTCCGAGAGGGTTGTGTGACACATTCTGGTTGGCTGACCGTGTAGAGACTTTGCTAGTTGAAGCATCCTGTTGACCGTCGTAACACACCACAACACATATTTTGTTGATCAAGTTAAGTGTATTTTTGGCTTGTCTTCCATTGATCTCTTGGTATGTTCTATCAGCGTTTTACTTTCTTGTTTATATGATTTCTGTTTGATATTGTGTATAAAATTAAAGTTGCATCAAGCATAGAACATCTACGAAAATTTACAAGATTTCACCGCTGGCAGCACCCCTCACAGATTTGACGAAGAAGGGTGCCTTCGCTTGGACTACCACAACGCAGGAGGCATTTGAGTTCCTTAAACAGGTGATGAGTAGTTGTCTGGTCCTTGCACTTCCATATTTTACCAAGTCCTTCATTTTGGAGTGCGATGCATCAGGTGAAGGAGAGGGGCATCCCATAGCCTTCGAGAGTCGGAAACTCTTGCCTCATGAGAGGCTCTACCCCATATATGACAAGGAGATGCTAGCCATCATGCATGCACTAGCCAAGTTCAGACAATACTTGGTGGGGAACCGGTTCAGGGTGAGGACGGACCACAATAGCCTCCAGTTTTTCTTAGAGCAGAGACAGCAAAAGTGGGTTAGTAAGATTCCGGCTTACAACTTTGGCATCGAGTATGTCAAATGGAAGCATAACGTGGTGGTCGATGCCTCGTCGAGGAGGCCAGTGTCTCTCTCTATGATGAGTATCGAGGCAAATTAGAAGGCCTAGCTACTAGTTGAGTACTCGAAGGATCAGTTTGCATGCAAGATTTTGGATGGACACGTGACAAATGACCGGTAATGGGTCATGGATGAGGTGATTTACTACCGTGACCGGATTTATTTGACAGCTAACTCCCAGTTGCAGGAGAAGATTCTGCATGCAGCACATGACTCCATTATCTGGGCACCAGGGGTTCACCCAGACCTATCAGACCATTAGAGAGAGGTTCTCATGGAAGGTCCTCAAGGAGAATGTACTGAGACATATCCGGAGTGCGATGTTTGCCAGAGAAATAAGGGGGAGTTGACCCATCCGACAGGATTGCTATAGCTGCTTCCCATCCCTAAAGGGAAGCGGGAGAGTATTTCGATGGATTTCATCACTGGTGTAATATTCCCAATTAGCTTTGCTAATTGGAATATTTCATTTTTGTTTAATTTTGCCGCTTTAGCTAGAAATAATAAATAAAGTGAGAAATAAGAGGGGTCACCTCACTTTAGTCACCTCACTTTATAAAATAAAGTGTTTTTCCTAGTTGATTAACGTTATAACTTAGAGAGGGGGCCTTGGGGGTCCACATGAGTATGAAGGGGAGGCATCAGGCTGACCCAAGGTTAACTGCGCAGGCTAAGGAGAGTGAAGGACGCAGTCAAGGTTTTGGAGGGAGTTTAGCACTATAAAAGGTGGGGTTCTCACCTCATTTGGACATGCATGATTTGATATTGATATTGAGAGCTAGACTTCTGTCTGCTTCAGCACGCCGGTTGTTTAGTCGGTCTGCAGCACTGTTTAGTGCAACTGAGTGTCTCCGTTCGGAGATCTCACCCTTAGCCTCGGGGGACTTCGAGTGCCTGCCCTGGTAAGGTTATTTTCTGGTATCACCCTTAGCTTCGGGGGACTTCGAGTGCCTGCCCTAGTAAGGTTATTTTCTGAGTAACATCCTTCAGTTTCAGTGGTAATTAGCAGCAGTTTCTGGTGGAGATTTGGAGAGGTGGAAGCCCCTTCTTGTGTGCCGCGGATCCCGGGAGTAGGGCCCGATCCGAGAGGGAAGGGCCTTGAATCCTATGTAGAGACTCAGTCTGAATAGTGAGAACGATCAGTGTCAAGGCGAGAGAAGGATGCAGTGCGAAATCTTTATTGGTAGATCCGGTCTTGAGGGGACGCGAGATACGAAGAACTAGTATCGAGATCCGGCAACCAGAGGGCCTTGAATCTGAGGAGAATGGCGAGATCCGGCCTAGATCTGGTTGAAGTAGCGACGAGATCTACCCTTGGAGACGAGATGCGAGGAGATATTAGCGATCTAGCCTAGATGCGGAGAGTCTGCGAGATCTAGCCTTGGAGATGGCGGAATGCGGAGTGATAGGACGCGAGATTTGGATAGGAGGACTCGGATCCGGCGAATGCGCAGGCGGAGGAAGGACGCGGAGATCCAGTCAGGGAGGACGCTGATCTGATGAGTAGGAGCGTGTGTGTGGGGTTTGGCAGCGTTTTTCAGTGTTTCCAGCCTTGAGGAGCTGATCATCTCATCTGGAGGTTTTGTGGCCAGCATTTCATCTGTCTTCTGCGCTGTCACTAGCAGAGACAGCGTTTTTATTGGTGAGGGTTTGGAGGATTGAGATCAGCCATCTTCTAGTCTTCAATTCATAGTTCCATTGCATTCCAGCAGCAGCTCTTCATAGCAGATCTTCAGCCAGCTAGGACGCTGTCCCTATCTGCAGCCATTATTTGTTCTGAGAGGGTCTCCACTTGCCTAGGGCAAGGATAGGTGCACTCCTTCTGATTATCTTGTATTCCTACCTATATATTCTCAGATTAATAAAATGGCTTAGTTTTCTGGCATTTTATGTGTTCTGTTCCATTATCCTTCGGTTCCGCATTGTATTTTGTATATCCGTCCGCCATATTTCGTGTATTATCGGTTACCCCCTCGGGGACACATGCGTTGGCACGAGCACACCGGCTCCACCCCGTGGTCTGCGCACATCGGAAAGAGATCCTACGTAGCAAGAGTGTTGGCAATACCAGAATTCAGTGGGCGTGAAAAAGGGCCAAAATAAAAAGGGTCAAATTTTGAAGTTTGGAATTAGAAAAAACGTTTTCTGGGTTTTTCTGGGTTTTGGACAAGGATCACCTTCCCAAATTCTTGGAATCTTCTGAGTAGTTTTCAATGGGTAAATCAGAGGTCGAAGTTAAGCAGCAGTATGGCCTGCGCGAGCCCTGCGGCGCTTCTGGAGGAGCCTGTAGACACATAGCAGAAAGAGCCGATGGCAGGTGATGATGATGAGAGGAGATTTAGAGGCGCTCCTCCAACACATGCAGGATGTGTCACAGAGACTCACTGCGCTGGATAGGCAGTGGGAAACCCCAAGGGGTTTTCAGATTGGTAGGGGATCAGGCACATCCCACCATTTGCCGGAGCATGATGCCACTCAGCATATGGCATCACATACACCCACACGTCCTACCATGCCCACTTTTCTGGATGAAGACGCAGGGACAACAAGCAAAGAAGAGACAGATCCGGTCGGATGGTCGACATTCTCAGAGTACCAGGCTTTAGGACCAGCGTTCATGAAGGCTCTCTCGTTCAGAAAATATATCCGGATCCAGTCTGGCATTAGACTCCGTGATCAACACCGGGGGCACCGGCATCATCATGGTGGAGACTACCACCGCACAGCTAGTAGAGATTATGTTCAGCTCCAGCGTGATAGTAGGCCTCACAACTTTCACAGAGGGAACAAGCACTCACATGATAGGGGCTTACAGCGCACAGTGGACAGATTCCATCTACCGACATTTGACGGGGTCATCCCAAGGCCGTAAAAGTTTGGGTGGAAGTTGGATACCTCTTTCCAGCTTGACCGAGTATCGGAGAGGAAAACCATTAAAGTGGTTACCTCGCACATGGAGGATGAGGACACACAGGATTGCAGGGAGTTCGAGGATACACCTAGTGTGACCCAGGACTCACCATCATTAGAGTCCTCCTTGACCGTGCTTGCCAGATATCGTAGTGGAGGAGGTAGAGCTTACCCCGGTAGAGCCATCCACTGAGGTGATGACTGGAGCCATGTCCGAGTCGTCGGGTGGTAGCAGCCCACGACAGATGGGTGATGTATCAGGAGATATATCCATTATCGATGAGGCACTAGGAGATACAGAGGTCTCGGATGATGGTCGCAAACAGCGGTATCATCGGCTTCGGACGGACCTTCGAGCTCTGAGGGAGAAGGCCGCGTCAGTACGGGAGACCGTTTTGTTGCAGGACCAGGAGCTGGAGGGCATGAGAGCGACTTGTGCCAAGTCGGCGGCCAAGTTGGTCCGCATTGGGGACCAGCTGGATTCCCTGATGGTACAACCCGAGGGCACATTGCAGCATCAGATCATTCCCCTTCAGGGATGCATGGATGAGACCAGCAGTGTTGTTGGGTCATCTCTTCCCATTGGAGAGAGAGAGGCAGAGCCACCTAGTCAGATCTCATATGTTGACTTGGATAATGGCATGAGACGATTAGAGTTGCACAGGGTACAGCAGCCACGTGTTGATGTTGGATGGCGAGAGTTTTTGAGTTGGTACTCGATGGAGCAGACCATGGATGAAGAGGAGGTCTCAAGGAGAGATCTTCACTGGAGATGCACTTCGACACACTGTGGGATGTAATGATTTTCTTCCCTTCTCACAAGAGCAAATAGAAGATGGAGGACATATTAGGATGGATCACATCTCTCATGCTTGTGTTGGACATCTCTCGAGCCATACACATCATGAGGGGAGGTTTTCGCCTACCACCTATTTGATTCTTGATAGGGTCTCATTGATCCTTGAGAAGCTTACATTTCGAAATCCCATGAAGTGCAGAGACATGGATTTGATTTGGGAGGATGGTAGCCCTCATGGGAGGAGTACCGAGATGAAGAGAAGAAGAAGGCATGCACAAGTAATTGAGTGGATGTGGATGATGAGCATGAGCTAGAAGCTATCATAGACCGTGCTACTCAAATTGTGGAGGCTTGGTCACAATGTGGTTACTCTTGAGGGAGTTTGGCCATCACTTGTACTTGCGTATCTATGATAACGGGGGCAGCATGTTTGGTCGTTACCGGTTACTCTGGAAAGAGTTTGGCCATCATTGGCAAACACTCTTCCCAAGAGTAGGAGGTTGGGGAAGAGAAGGATGGATACTTGCATCATTGAGCAAAGACAGAGTATGGATGCATGGTATTGATGTGTTACTCATATCATTCATTGTGTCTTCATCACATGAGTTGTTTGATGGAGGTATGGAGAGGCAACACAATTTCTTGTTGCTTTGCTTGGGAGAGCAAGGGCAGATTTGCTCCCACACTTTGCATGATGTTGCAGGAGGAGGAGATGGCACTATCTCCTTGGTCCTTGATTGGGAAGCACTTCCATCTTGGGAGGTATTCCATATTTGTTGCAGCATTATTAGAGGAGTCTTTGTCAAGGAGCATGTCCAAGAACAGAGTCTTGTATTGACAGGAGCTTATTTGCATGAGCTCACAGTGCTGTCACCTGGGAGCAGAACGTTATGGATGAAGTGTGCGCAGCAGAGATATGGTGGATCTATAACCCATAGGTCCCAGGATCACTTCATATTTGTGGCACAAAGAGGAGGTAATGGTGATAGAGACATCTATGGCATATTCTTCTTGACTTGGGTTTCCAATCATAAGGAGGATTATCTTCTTGCAGCACATGCTTCATTCTTCTTCATAGCATGCCAAAACACTATGGAGGACTCATTTGTGGATCCATGTACCATCTTACCTCCAGCATATGGTCAGATTTGTATGGGAGGCTTGATTATGAGAGAGACACATGAGCTGAATGTGCCTTTGAGTATTTTCTGCACTACATGCTCTAATAGGAGCATGGGAGGAGGCATGGCCACCACTACTACATATGTGTTCTCTTTTGAGGTGGGCCATGAGATTGATATTCATCCATTGTGCAGCTATGGGCAAGTGTTTGGCCTTATGTTTATTCAGCCATTTACTATCCATTAGTAGATGTGATGAATCTTGTACGTTGCTTGCCATGTGATTTTCTGAAGTTGCAATGGATGAGACTACGTTGTATCCTTGTGAGAGATTGTTTGCATTATGTATCCTCATGTAGAACCGTCAGCAAACATCTCATTAGGGTGATCCATGATGACCATGTCATATTCTTCATGGATGGTTGGTTTTGGGCCAGCTTGTTCTTCATCGTATGAGTGAACCTTCTATGGTGGATTGTTTCTTTTCACTTTGCCATTGGAGGGCAAATGATTTTGCGTACCTCAGATCAAGACAGACTCTACACTTGTCATGAGTGGAGAGAAGGAAAAGGATGGGGTAAGATATGATGCTTTCCAAGTTCAGATTTTCAGCCCACCTTCATTACCAGAGCTTGAGGTGGGAGGAGATTTTCAGGAGTTGCCTCGTTGGGAGGTGGCTCATTTTGTCTGGATGATTGCTTGGAGATGGAGGATCCACAGGAGGGAGATATTCCTCATTATATTTTCGACTCCATGCCTTGATTGGAGAGAGGTGCCGAGTTGGTTCACAGTTGATGGGCCAGCTTACACAGTCATAGATGCAGAGCAGCAGCGGTCATGGTCTTCAGTCATAGCCAGAGGCAGTGAGCAGTCCGAGCCATGGGACTTGTGCGATTATTGGCCACAGTGGCAATGGGATCCGGGAGGACTATTGATTGGCTGGTACCATGAGAGGCCAGTTTGGGATCCTAGCATTGAGATATCCCTTCATATCAAGGTGATGCAGGAGACAGAGAGGTTTCAGTGGGACCCAGGCACATTTTGCAGTATTGGCAGGGAGCATCAGCTAGAGAGTAGGCTTGTTCGAGCATTGCTTGAGAACAAGCAATTTTGCTTGATGAGGATGCCACTTGGGAGAGCTTGTTAATTTTTACGCATCCATCGCCCCGCCTGCTCGAGGACAAGCAACGTTTTGCTTCTGGGAGAGATCGTAATATTCCCAATTAGCCTTGCTAATTTAGAATATTTATTTGTTGGTTTAATTTCGCCTCTTTAATAGAAATAATAAATAAAGTGAGAAATAAGACATAATACCCACTTTATAAATAAAGTGTTTTTCCTAGTTGATTGACGTTATAACTTAAAGAGGGGGCCTTGGGGGTCCACATGAGTATGATGGGGAGGCATCAAGCTGACCCAAGGTTAACTGCGCAAGCCAAGGAGAGTGAAGGACGCAGTTAAGGTTTTGGAGGGAGTTTAGCACTATAAAAGGTGGGGTTCTCACCTCATTTGGACATGCTTGATTTGATATTGATATTGAGAGCTAGAATTTCTTCAATTTCCCGCACGCCGTTGTTTAGCTCTGGCCTCGTTGTGACCGTTTAGTGCAACCGAGTGTCTCCTGGCCGCAGATCTCACCCTTAGCCTCGGGGACTTCGAGTGCCCTCGCTAGTAAAGGTTATTTTCCGGTTTCACCCCTTAGCTTCTCGTGGGGACTTCGAGTGCCCGCCCTAGTGTTATTTTCAAGTAACACCTTCGCCTGGCAAGCAACATAGCTTCGGGGTAGGTTGGAGAGGAAGAAGCCCTTCTTGTGGCTGCGCAGATCTGAAAAGGAGGGACGTTGTTCCAAGGGGAAAGAGGACGCAGATCAGCCTTAGAGTGAGGACGTTGTTCCAAGAAGGACGCAGTTCAGATCTGAGAAGGAGGGACGCTGTTCCAGGAGGAGAAAGCAAGCAGATCAGGCTTAGAGAGAGGACGCTGTTCTAGGAGACAGAAGAACGCAGATCTGAAGGCACATTGATAGATCCAGACTTGGAGATTACAGATCTGAGAGGGTATTTGCAGATCTAGTTCTGTAAGGTGCAGATCTGGAGATATAGCATTAGATCCAGCTTGGGAGATTGCAGATCTGAGGAGATATTGGCAGATCCAGCCTAGATCTGAAGAGATAACATCAGATCCAGCCTTGGAGGTTGCAGATCTGAAGAGATATTGTCAGATCCAGCATAGATCTGAAGGGATAACAGCAGATATGATCTAGGAGGACGCATATCTGGAGGGATAGGACGCAGATCTGGATTGGAGGCTTCAGATCCAGTAGATCTGAGCATACAGGACGCAGATCCATCAGGGAGGACGCTGATCTGGTGAGCAGGATTGTGTGAGAGGGGCTTGACAGCGTTTTCCAGCATTCAGGAGCTGATCCACTCATCTGGAGGTTCTTGTGACTAGCACTCCATCTGTTTCTGCGCTGTCACCAGCAGGGACAGCATTTTCATTGGTGAGGGTTTGGAGGATTGGTATCAGCTATCTTCCAGTCTTCAGCTCATAGTTCTAGTGCATTCCAGCTTCAGTCTTCAGAGCAGTTTCCAGCCAGCTAGGACGCTGTCCTTATTTGCAACCATTGTTTGTCTGAGAGGGTCTCCCCTTGCCTAGGGCAAGGATAGGTGCACTCATTCTGATTATCTTGTACTCGTCTCTATGTACTTTCAGATTAATAAAATGGCTCAGTTTTCTGGTGTTCTATGTATACTTGTTCCATGATCTGGTTCCATCATTATATTTTCTATATCTATCTGGCATATTTCTGTGTATTACTGGTTATTTCCCTTTGGGGATATTACATAATTAGCATAAGTCAACTTTGCAATGTTTTCAAAAAGTGGTATTCTTCCCAAAACAAAATTGTATTAGGGATTTGTCACTTACTGCCTTACTTCTGCTGTAGCTGACCTTCAGAGTTTGTCAATTGAATTTCAAGATCTTCAATCTGCCTCTTCAACCTTTCGTTAGTAGCCCTTAAATTTACATTTATCCTTCTCACAAATTTAGCTTCTTTGATTGCAGGAAGAGTCCAGGTAAAATATTGAGCTTCACTGCTGACTGTTTCAGGTTTTGAGACTGTTTCAAGCTCCCACAAAGCCTTAATTCTGTCAAAATTTATCCTCTCAACAACATGTTTTCTTGCTTTTTTCTTAAGCTTAGCAATTTCAAGATTAGATAGTCTTAATTTTTTTTAATTCCTTCATAACTTCTCTTTTCTCTTTGAGTATTGAAAACCCTATTTCTGTCATCTTCAGGCATAAGTGATGAAAGGTCTATGGGTTCCTCATAAACATTTGAAACTTCTCCAGCTTTATCTAACTCCACATCCAGCCCTTGAAACTTTTTTGAATTCCTATTTAGAGGCCTTCTGGGCTTGAACACAAACTCTAAAATTTCTTCATTAAAATCCAACTTTTTGGAAGACTTGATCTTCTTAGATTTCCCTTCATCCAAACTTATAAAATCTGCATGAACTAAAGGAGATTCCTCAATATCAATAGCTTGTAAAATATCATTCAAACTACCCTTTAAACCTGGATCTTCTTCTGAAACGACTATTTTTCCTTTTTCCCTTGCTATTTGACTTCTAGTCAATCTTTTATGGGCTGATTTGCTGGTTGATTGTTCCTGTACTGTTTCCTTACCTTTGGTTGTCCTCTTTTGTGCAGGTTGAGGGGTTTCTTGAATAATCACTGGTGTTTTAATCTCTGGCTCTTTCACTTGTTTTCTAGGCTTTAACTTGACAAATCTCTTTGATCTTGTTTCTGTAGGGTCAATGGTTTCTAATGGTGATTTATCTTTGGCCCTAGGGCTAACACATGGTCCATGTGTTTCCACCCCAAATCCACACAAAAAACAGAAATGCAGGCCATTCTCTATTCACCCTCTGAAGTTCATGCAAAAATATTAATTTAACTAGACCATGATGGAATCATGAATTTTCACATGCCTGAGTTTTCATCTGCACCTTTTCTGCCATCTTGGCCAAACTTCGAAATGGGAAGAAAGGTAAATATAGAGAAATTATTCCAGTGAAATGCAATAAGAGTTTGAAATGATAAGAATACACCTTATGGTATCTTCCTTCACAGGTGAAGTACCTTTGAATGTTGGAGAGCATGTTAGCATATGTATTCTTGACATAACCTCTTGGCACTGCTTTGGTTAAATCTGTGTCCACAAACTATGGCTTCAAAAATATTTTACAAGGTTCCATTTCAAACCTAAAATTCTTGAACCATCTTTCTTCTCCCCTTGGAATCTCTGTCACTAATGATATAATTTCAGGAGAAATTGGCAAGTTTAAAAATCCAACCTTTGTATTTGAACCTGTGAAATTAATGGCAAATTATTTTGTGACTTGATTATGACCTCCCTGTAGCTTTTCACAGAATCTCCATCATCCTACCTTCTTGAAGGATTCTTCAATTGATTTATCCTTAGTGAGAACCTCTATGCCTTCAGGTTCCGTTCTCAAACAATGACCTGAGCTGTGGTTTCTTTTTTCTTCTGTCATATTTCCCTCGAAATCCCTGTGGCTTCAAAAAACCTGTAATAAACTGCCTTGCTTGATTTCAGAGAAACTGACTCACTTGATTAAGGTTTCAGCCTTGCTTGATAACTAGTTCAACCTCGCTTGATAACTAGTTCAACCTCGCTTGAAAATTGAGAGAAGCTATGGTTTTTGCTTACCATAAGCTTATCGTTTGAAGAAAGACATGCACCAAGTGTTTTTTGCATGAGACAATACAACCAAGGACAACCATCCCTTTTCAAATTTTAAAATGACTAATGATAAATGACCCCTAACGAATCTCATGATGGTTATGAATGGTTGCATGTGTGAGAAAGGATTTGTGGACTGACACCTAATCATGAAAATTTAACGAAATTTGATGGATTTGACAGTTGGACAAGATTGGTTACGAATCCCCGATTTTTTAGTGCATGTAATGTAATTTCAGGGTTTTGCACTAGGAAAAGACCAGCGTTTTCGTAGCGCAAAAGCAGTTTTTAACACTGTCTGTGCTACGAAAACGTGGTTTCATGGCTTATTCAATTTTTAAAAAAAATGACTAAACACATGACTTTCGAAACATAATATGGGACCCTTAAAGTGTGAAACAAGGTTGTTGGACTTTATTTGATGATGGAAATGAGACTCTAACCCTATGACTTAGACTCTAAAAACATAAAAATGACTTAACCCCTATCTAAGACCATGATTTAGGAACAAATGAAAACTGTCCAAGTTTGGAAAACTTTTATAGTGATAACAAGTCCAATATCATTAGATTTGTCTATGTATTTATCTTCTAACTGACAATACGTTTCAAACAACTCAAATTCA